>JAHWFO010092920.1:314178-331874 GCA_023313115.1 Rhysida immarginata | reverse complement strand
CAAAATTTATATTGGAAAAACTTATCGAAATTTAGAAACTAGATTCAAAGAACATATATATTATATAAAAAAATGCACTAAAAAACTCCAAATATGCAGAACACATTTTATTAAGCAAACATAAAACCGGGAATTACGAAGAAACATGCAAACTAGTCTACAAAATTAATAATAAGAGAGAAATAATAATCATCGAAAATTTTATTATTTTTATGCTAAATAAATTTTATCCACAAGAGATTTTAAATAATGCCGAATTATTAGATAGTAATTTATTAATCAACCAAATACTGAAGGAGGAGAAAATAAAAGAACTATTAAGCAAAAACAAAAGAATACAAGAACTATGTAATTAAACATATATTTAAAAGATAATACTATATTTTATATTAATAAAACTACAATGTATAAATAAGATAATAATAATACTATAATCAAATAATGACAACAATATAACCAAAAAACAATAAATAGAAGAAATATTGTTCAAAATTTAAAAAGAATACCATTGTAAGACATTTAAACATCTCAACTGAAAATACTGATGATGTCCGAAAGGATGAAATATATCTAAACATTAATAAACCAATTGTATTGTAAAATGGACGTTATAAAATTATAACTGTATACACTATACAATACAACGTGTGTAAAATAATGAATTTCTTATTATTAATGTATTTTCTTGTTTATTGTTTGTAAAATAAAAATAATTGTCTGCAGAGCCTCAAGTGGTTTCATTTAGCGTTATTCCACTGCGCAGCGAGTTTTCTAAGTGACAAAGAATCTATCTCTCTGGGCTTGTTCCGGAAAATGATTTTCTCGTTAGTTGTCATAACCTAAGTGAGTCCAAATTAAACTCGGGAAAATTCTTGGTCAAATTTCCCAATAAAACCGAAGCCATCAGTTGCACAAAATTTACAGTTATTGGTCTATATCGCCTGTCATATGAGGTTCCCAATTTTCTAATTTCTTCCGTCGGTTATTTTTCGGAATTAGACAAACAGTAACCTTGACAGATTTGCAAAATTATTCTGACAAGGAATCCACATCATTGATATAAAAAAATTTGCCCTGCCCTATGAAGGAGTCCGGTACGTCAAACCTCTGGTCTTTTTTAATTTACCGATGCCACCGTAAGAAATCAAATTCGAACATGAGATTTTCTTAGTCTCTCAACCGCCGCTCAGACCCATGCAATGCACGGCTTGTCACAAACTTGGACACACTAAAACCAGGACACACCAAAACTTGGGCACACCAAAATTCTTCACACTTGCTCCAAGTGTGTTTCGCCTCGCCATTCTAGGGATGACTGTAGAGCAACCGGCTTCATTTGTGCAAACTGTGATGAAAATTATTCATCCTACTATTTGTTTTAATTATTTATTTTACTTATTTATTTATTTTCTTTTAAGAAAATAATACAAAACAACCACCCAAGGCCAGTATAGCCGTGGCCGACAAGGTAGGTCCCTGGGTGGGTGGTTAAAACAATAAATGAAGGCAAAATTTAGGGGTGCAACAAAAAAAGAAAAAAAAAAAGGGATGTAATAAATTTAAGTACGAAGTGCAAAATCGGGCAAAAATGATCGACCAATTTCTTTCTTATTACGAAGCGAAGAGGCTAGTACGGAGGGTTGTTTACAATATATGGTAACGATTTGCATGGCGCGAGACGTCTCAACCAATCAGCATAGGTATGCAAATTTATGTAAAAGTACAGGTGAGTACTTAAACATTAGTGTGGCAGGCGGCGGGTTAGTTTGCTCAGAGAAATGCCGCCGAAAGTGTCACAGTTTTGGGAAGGGTACATGACAGCCCTTTCCGACGCATAATTAAGTTATTCCGCAATAATTACGGCATGTAGGAAAAAAGGTTTCACCATTTCGAAGAAAGGAGTTCATAACGTGTTGGCTGGTGTTGGTTTGGCCCATACAGGACAGATTTTCGGGACTGCAAAGCAAGCAAATCCAAGGACACCTACAAGTCGCACAAAGGCTGTCATTCGGAAAGTCAAGAAAATGGTGACGGGAAACAATCCAGAGACCCAAAGGACCATTGCTGCTAAGGTAGGAACATCCCTGCTAAGGTAGGAACACAGAATTTTCTGACACGAATGGAACAGCAAACAGGAATCCAGGCTATACCGTTTACCGAGATACCAGTGAAGTCTCCAGACGCGTCGCCCATGGATTTTTGCGCATTTGGACTATTAAAACGAGCCTTGGGAAGCCGACGTCCTCGTTTATTGGATGGACTATGGAAATGCTGTCAGCAGGAGTGGCAACGTATAAGTCTTACCGTTCTTCGCAATGGAACTGCGCTGCAGAGCGATAGTAGTATCCCATGGCCATCAAATAGAGCATGATCGTTGGTGGAGAAAGGGAATTTCGGGGAAATAAGACCGAATTCGTATCGTTACCATAGATTGTAAACAACCCTCCGTAAATATGGAACTGGGGGCTAGCGTCCCGGAACACAGCACCTTTGCAGCTGTTGCAAGGACAGAGACACCTAGTTCTACAATGGTCTCTCATCAACAGCCGCTTCTTCTTTCTGACTATCATCAGAATTCCGTCGACACAGACGCCCTAAGTAGACGAAACAGTGTGACAAACATTACTTGTTCGACATGCTGTAGAGACGAACTTTCGCCACTATTTTCCTACCACTCACCAATCCGAGCTCTGTCGCAAACTCTGCCACAAGAAGATCCTTTTTTGGCGCAAACCCGTTGGTCTCAACTCTCTCCCTTTACCTTAGAGGAACAAGGTGCCGACAATGCCTGCTCCCCGCAACAAACGGAAAACGGAAATCTTAATGAACCAGAGCTCAAAACGGCATTAGGAATTCATTCTGTAGACCATTTGGCGAGTAACTGCCTAAAACTCTTTATATCATCTCTCGTGGAATCAAACAAAGATGGCGAGCCTAAAAAAATAGGTGAAGCTTTCGATATTAAAAGATCTAAGCTCTCCCATACGCCTGCGTGGCTTGCAGATATCACTGATTGGTGGAATAATATGCTTTCTCCTCTTGCTTCAAATGGTCCTGACATCAGCCAGGAGCATTAATCACGTAGCTCTAGTCCATTGGAATATTAGAAGGCTACTTTCTAATTGGGAAGACGTCTCCCTCTTAAAAAGCAAAGCAGATATTTTAACCTTTTGCGAAACTTTTCTCAGTCCAGATATGTCCGTCAGTATATCCAAATTACATACTTATACAAACAATAGGGAAAAATATGGTGGTTGGAACTTGACCTAGGTTAGCTCCACTATCCCCCATTACATAAACTCATCCAAACACATCGGAGATGTAGGAGTAATTGACCTAGTGGTATTTCTTCAGGGAATCTGGCTTCGCATATATTGTATCTACGTTCCTGGCTATTTGAACAAAGAAAATTGGAGGAAAATTATTAATCTCTTTTCTCCCCCCTTTGTAGCAATTGGAGACTTTAATGCGAAAAGTCCCCAATGGGGATGTAGCAGTTATAACCAGAACGGACGCCATCTAGAAGATCTTCAAAGTCAATTTAATTTTTCCTTTCTCTTTACTTCAGAGCACATATTTCATCCATCTAACCCTGCATTGTCCTCAGCAAACCTCTACCTAGCCCTAATATCTTTGAACTGCTGCCTTCCTATGCACCTGGAAATAATCCCAGGTTCGTATGGAAGCGACCATCAACCGATACGTTTAATTATTTCTCTAAAGCCCACGGTCCGTCCCTCCCAAACAATTGCCCTACCAGTCACTGATAACACACCCCCTCCTCTTACACATGGCTCCCAAACCCTAAACGATTGTCGGTTTCCATCCCCAGATATTCTCTCCCTCTTGAAAGCTTTACAATCCAAAATTCAGAGTCCTATCCTACACAGACTAAGGAATACAGAGACCATGTTGGTGGAATACAGACTGCGAAGTAGCTGTATGGGAAAGGAACAAGTCCAGGAGGATGTTTCTAAAATGCAGATGTGATCAATGTTGGCTTCTAATTAATAGAACCAAAACCAAATGCAAAAAAACCCTCAAGATGCAGAGAAGAGCTTTCTGGGGAAATAGGATTCAAGATGGTAGTCCCTACAGTATCTGGAAAACCCTTAAGTGCTTTCAAAAGCACGCTCCGCCGCCCATTCCTCTCGTCAAAGATAGGGACGGTGTACTACTCGACCCAGAATCTTCAGCTAGAGCAATCCTCCTGACAACAGTAGGCTCCAAATCTTCGGCTGATTTGCCATGACCTTGTCACCTACCTGGAGACTTTTGTCCAGACGATCTCCGCTCTCCTTGGGAGAGTCCTTTTACAAAGCAAGAACTAATTCCATCTTTCAGATCGACGCGAACCGCACCTGGTCCTGACAATCTATTAAATTCTACTTTTCTGAAACTAAGTGACAGTCAGTTGAGATTTATGCTCGAAGCTATTAAAAACTCCTGGCTATCAGGTATTATCCCTTCCAGATGGAAAGATGCTATTATATACCCTATCCTTAAGTCCAACAAGGCTCCAGACGACCCATTAAATTATAGACCAATTGCTCTCACGTCATGTCTGGTAAAAATAGTTGAAACGACGTTGAACAATAGGCTGCAACATTTTTTAGAATCTCAAAAACTCTTACCCAACTACTCCTCAAGATTTAGGAAAGGTCGTGGTCACATTCATTCTTTTATTAATCTCCTAGATGACATCCTCGCAGCAAGAGAGAAAAATGAAAGTATTGGCATCATCTTTCTTGACATAAAGAAATCCTTTGATTCTGTACCTCATGAGCTATTGGTGAATAAACTAATAAGTATCAAAGTCCTCAACAGACTAGTGCTATGGATCTCTTCCTTCTTCAGAATGAGGAAAATTGGCGTCAAGTTCCCTGGAGAGAAAATTTGGACAAACAGCTTACAAGGACTTCCACAGGGATCCATCTTTTCAACATTTATACAAGTGATGATTTTTGTAACGCCCCTACAGAGATAGGGATAAACGTTTTTGCTGATGACATGGGAATTTGGTATGCAAGCAGTTCCATCCCAAGCATCCGTGCAACATTGCAAGACACCTGCGATACCCTCGCCAGCTGGGGAGCCGAAAATCATCTAAACTTCTCATCAGACAAATCTGTAGTCATGTGCATTGCCAAAACAAGATCTCCTACGCTCCTTACAATTTTTCTACAGGGTAGAAACCTCCCCTGCAGACATTCTCACAAATTTTTAGGCTTCTTTATCGACGACAAATTAACCTGGAGACCACATATAGCAGAAACTAAAAGACGTCTACAAAAAAATCTGGCTCGCTTGAAGCTTGTCACAAGAGCAAAAAGGGGGCCATCGTGGAGCGAATCCTCCAAGCTCATTAATACGCTCATCAAATCAACGGACACTTCAGCTATCATTTTTCTCCTGGCTTCCAAGAGTGCAAATTAATCTCTACTGATAGAAGAAAGGAAGGTAATTCGAAGCTGTCTTCATGCTCTTTCATTCTCGCCTTGTCCGACGCTTTATATTGAAGCAAATTTACCCCCTCCCTCCCTAAGGTGGAAGCGAAGGCGGCTATTCAATTTTTCTCAGTATGCCAAATCATGGTCAACCTTACTGGGAACTCCTCGCTGGCCGAAAACATCCACATCGTCATAAAATCAAATAAACTCAGATCTCTCATGTCCCAATATTAGCTAGATTCAATTGTGACCCCTTTAAAACTTGTGGAACAACAATATTAAAAAATATTTGGATGCATCCACCATCCGATCTCATTTTGGAAACCACAAAGTGGGTAATAGAAGCCCCCACGCGATCTCTACATAACAGCCTATTTAGTGACTTTCTGAGAAATAAATACGCTGGCGTGACAAAATTATATTTGGATTGGTGTATATATAAAAGGCAAATACATAATATCTAAAAAAGTCGAACCTACAACTAGCTCCTATCAACTCGAATTGACATCAATCCACTGTTCGTTAATATTCATTGCAACCCTACTCACAGACTACTACCTGATTCTTACGGATTCGAAAAGTGCGCTCCTATCTATTCAATCAAGTTTAAAAAGTATCGATGGTATTACAAAAACCTTATCGGCCAGGTGATAAGCCTACTGCAACTACTCGACGCTAAAAATTACTGCATAAGGTTCCTTTGGGTACCTTGGCCACCATGGAATAAGTGGGAACGAACTTGCGGATAATCTAGCCCAATGGGCTAGAACAGGGAAAAAGCTAGCTTCACTATCTCGTGTAGACACCTCAACCTTCCGAGACTGCGTACAGCGGAGCGCTTTAGAGAATTGGAATAATGTTTGGTCTACGGAATCCAAGGGACCCACTATAAAAACCCCTTTCCAAGGATATAAAACTTAAAACATTCCTCCCCTAAATGGCTCTCCTAACAACAAAAGTCCATCTTATTCAGACTTAGAACTGGACATGTACCGCTAAACACAAATTAAAAATAGTGCCTTCGGACCGTTGTAAGTATGGAGCAACAGAATCAGTGGAGTACGTACTACTTCATTGTCCTAATTTTTGTCACCAGAGGGAGCCCCTTCTTCAGGAACTCCAACATAGAGAAATTCCAGTATCTCTACAAAATATCCTCTTTGCTCCCCCGATGAGTCAAAAATCGAAGAAAATAGTAGTGAAAGCTTTATTCAAATATTTAGATACAACTGAACTGTTAGGTGTTACAAAAACCCCTTATTAACCTTTAATCAATCTCTGCGCTTCAACCTGATATAGCTTTTCCTCTACATAAATCAGCTAGTCTCCTTTTCCTTGGAGACGAGGGCTGTGAAGAAGAAGAAGAAGAGTTAGTTACTTGCTTAACAGCCCAGTGGCACGAATGAATAGCTTGACAAAAATTGATGGCATTCGCGTAAAAACAGATCACCATAATTTTTTTTCAAATTCGAAATCGTTCTTAAAAACAGATTAAATGTGATTTTTCAAAATTGTTGAAATCGATTGAACATTAAATAAAATTCTTTTTTTTTTTTATTAAAAATTTATTTCTTTTATACAAACATTTTTTTCTTATTTCTTTATGTTTTGCTATGAAATAAATACGTTTTACTTGTTATCTTTAAAATTTCAAAGAGATTTGAAAAAATTAGCTTGAGATATGACTTTTTAAATAAAAAGTACCAAATATGTATTTGTTTATAACTTTTTAACAAATGGAAAATTATCCAAAATATTTTGGGATTTTTAACACTCCATTAGATACTATCAAATTATAATAAAAGTTTTAACTTTTACGACATGTTTGTTTTTGAGGGGCGCACTTCAGTAATTCTTACCTATATGGTTTCATAATTTTCCACTTTTTGCCCTGTTTAACAACTATTTGTTTCAGATATTTTTTCAATAATCGCTCTTTCGAACACCGCACAGAGAATGAGTGTGGTGACTTTTCGACGGCTTTCATTTCAGAAGTGAGTTATTCAACGTACAAGCGCCGAAGAAAATCAAGATAATAGATGTTGTTGTTCCGAATTATATTTTCTTCAACAAATGAACAAATTTTTTTCAAATGCAGCGCTACCTTCATCTCGTGTCTGCTCCAATCAGACTTCTCTTTTCTCACAGTTATACAGGGTATTTCTAAATCTCTGTCACAAACTTCTGTTGGTGATTCCCCACAGCGAGATGAAAACAAAGTTCATATAAACTTACTTTTTATAACGAACCCTTTGTGAGATTTCCGCAGCTAAAATTGAAGTTTCAGCAGCTGGTTTTGCTACTGTGTGATGGCAGTTGACATGCGGAGAAGCTACACCTGCCATCCACAGAGTACAAAACCAGCAGCTGAAACTTCACTTTTTTTTATTAATTGTAATCCAATACGTCCATCCAGAGCCTGTATGCCCTAGGCCGACGAGTTGGGTCTCTGGATGGACCTGGATTAACGACTGCTGTATGATGGTCACAGCAGCCGGGGGGGGGGGGTAAAGATCGTAAGCCATAGATGAGTCGCCCATCCAGTGACTAGCCGTGCCTGATGTTGCTTAACTTCACTGAAGTTTTGCTTTCAGTGAAAGTCCACCAGGCCACGGCCTCCCCCACAGATTTTTAACTGCGGAAATCTCATAGAGGGTTCGTTATCCGAACTATGTTTACATGAACTTTTATTTTCATCTCTCTGTAGGGAATTACCACCTGAAGTTTGTGATAGGAGTTTAGATACACCCTGTATGTGATCTGAATAGACTTATTGATTGAACACTACAAATGTTGTGACATAAAATGGGGTGTCTTTGCGATAATAACGAGATGAGTGGTCTCGATTCTACTTTGCATGGAACTGAATTTTCGCATTTTTTACCTGCACAAATGTGACTACTAATGTGACTTAAATAAATCGAGTAATTATTCATGCTTATTTCGTAACCGCAGATCTTGAAAGCTCTCATCAGGTTGATGCTCACTTCCGAAGCTAACAGTTTCGTTATAAGATTGTTTATATTTTCTTTAATTGTAGTGAAATTGCTCAAACATTTTGAATGGTAGCCTTGACTTTCGCCTAATGCTGATAGCAAATTTATCTTGCTCCCTTGTAAATTATTCGCTTCACGAATTTTCAAAATTTCAGCAAATTTATCTAAACGTTCTTGGTGAATGAAAATATTTGAAATTGGCTTAACTGTAGCCTACCGGAGAAATTGTGGTTTAGGCCGAACAACAATGTAAACTTCATTGTTTTCATCTTGGATTTAGAAATCAGTAATTTTAACAATTATGACTACGAGATAGGGAAGACCGGGGTTGGTTGTTACAATACTTACTTTTTAACTTTTCACATTTTTTAAAATTATTTTGAAGAGATTTAAAAAATACCATTCAATTCTCCAAACATTCCTTTAATTATAACAAATTATTATTTTGAATAAATTACAGTAACTTTGAGAAAGAAAATTTTTATTACATTTGCAGAGTGTCACAACCTACCCCATTTCGGGGCTGGTTATTACACTCCTGGGGTTAGTTGTTAAAATTGTTAATTTGTGCTATATATTTTAAATAAAGCATTTCTCAGGAAAAAACAAGATAGGCTATTCATAAACAAACATAGTTGACGTAAGATGTTAAAAAATATGAAAAAGGATAAGAAAAACTTAACATTCATTCGCGTCAATTGCAATGAACGCAAACAAAATAGCTATTGTTACCCACACATTTCTCCTGTGCCCATTACTTGCATACAGTACATTGAATCCATTCTTTTCTTGGTTTTGAATTATAGAAGGGATCTGCACATACAATAGGCCTACATAAACATTCATCTTCATCAGAAGTAGCCTCACGAATAGAAGGTAATTTTTTTTCTTTTTCCTTAGCTTTTGCTACCATAGGCCTACTGAGTTTGCGTTTGCAAAACACTTTTCCTTTTATCTGTTTCTTGGAAATTCTTGCCTCCTCTTGTTTTTTAAGATTTCTTGTAGGAGTGTTCATTAACACTTCACATTTTCGTGTGATTTTTTGGCCTTTTCTACTTCGGATTCGCTATCAGCTTTAGGAAACGAGCGATTATCAGAAGGACTCATACAAGACTTTCCCTAAAGAGATTGTCGCGGATTTAACAGAAACTTTTGTTTGTTCAGGTGATTCTAGGTCAATCGAACTTCTATGTGTTTCATCATAATTGCGGTTAGGCCTACGCGTGACAGCAGTCTTCTCAAATAGACCAAATCAGGTTGATCAGAGGGACTATCAGATTGAACTGAGATAGGCCTACCAGGAGACTGATCAGAGGGAGCATCAGATGGAGTTGGAGCAGTAGCAGCCGAGCAATCCCTATCAGTGACAAAAGAGGGAAGAAAGTCATCATCTGAAAAGACAAAGCGATCAGTTGGGAATATTACTGCAACTCTGAATCCTGCCTGGATATTTGCTGGTGTAGCAGCTAGAGGTAGGAACTCTGCCACCACCAACAGCGTAACATCCTGCATTGAGCACGTGTAACAACTAGCCCCATTCGGCCATAATTGATTTAGACCTCCCCCTCCCCCCCCCCAAAGAACCACGTTGACCCTATCAAACTTCTGACCATGCATATTGTCAATGGAAAAACTATCTTTCAATCAGTCTAGTTGGTAGGAATCAACTAATAATAGTCAGATAACAGATAAGATTTTTCTGGACGTGAAAATCCTAAGTTGACTACCCAAAATTCTAACAAAAATCTTACCTTTAAGAAAAACGCATGCACGTTGTCCGTACCAATGGAGGAAGAAACAATACGTGATACTTCTTCTCTGTTTCATTTCTTACCGGCCTCCATCTGTTGATCTATTTTTTAAAACTATTGTCACAACCTCCCCCTGCAACAACCAACCCTGGTCTCCCCTATACTGTGTCTTTGTGCAGAAATATTTTGCTCATGCCAAAGCTATGTCCTATCAAATTGCTGGCAGCATAACTTTTTTCACAATCTTAATGTTAGTGATTAAATTAATGATAAAAAAAATTAGCTCTGAACATGTAAGTCAATTGATTTTTTTTCCCACATCATTATGTCACGGCAGGAGTACATCGTTCTACAATAGAGGTAGCAGGAACTGCTTTATTTTAATGGAATGTCAATAAACATTCGGTAAAATTTCAGCTTTGAACATTTATAGCATCTACCGATTTTTTAAATATAATTAAAAGTTTGCTTATAAGCGTTGTCCTGCTTGTGTGCTGGCAGGAGTCGATTTTATGTTAATAAAACGTTAATATGACACGTAAAAAATTATTGTTGAGCAAATGTTTCAAAAATCAGTGTCGCTGGCTCTCGGACAATTTGTTTTGACGATTTTGGGCCGAGGAATATTTAAATGAAACCGTTCCTCAAAGTTATTCCGCGTACAACTGTACAAATAGACACGAAAAAGCTTCAGGAATCGCTTTCCGCAAGCATAAATCAAAATTACGTAACTGAAATAAAAATACGTAACTGAAAAATGATCGAAACGAAATTGAAACTATGATCAAATAATTTTTTATAAAATATAAAGTTAACGACAAGATAAACTTATCACTCTTGTGTGAAAGAATTATTAATCAGCTTCCCTTATGCTTAGTCATGCGTTTTACATCATCTACACTCACTTTCGGCCTTGATGGTTCTGGGGGGCAGGGTTGCTGATATTCCCAATTGGCTTCAAGTATGGTCGCCTATTTCGGGTCATAAAATCTTGAATATTGTTATAAAATTTTTACCCTTTTTATTATGAAAAAATTAATTTAATAATTTTTATAAAAATAAACCATTAAGGAATGACATACCCAAGTACCGAAAAGCTTAACTAAACCATTTGCGGAACCATATGTTTTGTTAACATTGTAAGTTTCTAATGGACCATAATAATACCATTAAACCTTGAAACCAATTTAGACTATCATTAATTTTACGTTATATTCATTCATGACACAACATTTCAAGTTGTTTGATATATTAGATGACATATTTTAACATTGAAAGTTTCAATGAACCACAATAGTTCCACTAAACCAGGTTCCTTGGAATCAATTACGACTATCAATAATTTTACGTTATATTCATTCATGAGATATCATTCCAAGTTGTTTGATAGATTACATGCCATATCTCATCAGTGAAATTTTTGAAGGTGTCATAAGCATATCATTAGAGCACGTGCCATTGTTTCGATTACAACCATTTTCAAATGGTTCATTCCCGGAACCATATTTATCATTTGGCGAAAATAGTAATTAATAACCGATTCTATCTCGTCATTACGATTTGTTTGATATATTACTTGATACATCTTCCCATTGAAAATTGCTAGATGGGGTCGTGAAGGTACCATTTGTGAACGTGCTACTGAGCTGATTTAGATAATATTTGCGACTGGTTCGTGCCATGGACCATATTCAACGACTGACGAAAACAGATTTTGAAAATCTTTCATAGCCTTAGAGGAGTTAGAGTTACAGACAGACAGACAGGCACGTTTCCCCACACTGATATCAATAAGCACACTGACAAGAATTTATTTAAAAGAATATTTATTATTCAATTCAGGTAGGAAAAAAGCTTGAAATATCCCGATAGAGGGTGATAGTATATGGGGAATTTTAAACATTTTTGTCTGCCTGAAACAACAATGGAAATCAGCTAAATAAACAGGTCGTTAGTATCCAGTAGATCGTAGTTTACCTACAACTGTAATTATTCCGGGCAACGCCGGGCACCTCTGCAATAGAAGAAACCGCGACTGCTGAATGGCCAGGTTTTGCTTCAAGACATCGACAGCAGAGTGCAGTTGCAATAACAGATTATCAAGTCGTGAATAACCCCGCTCAGATTATTGGGATTGGAGAGCAGCCTGCAACAAACGATCATGTATATCCACTGCCACCAAGAAGTAAGCTGTTTCGTCGAAGTTATTGTTGCCATATATTTGCACATGAAGGCCGGGGAAATATTGTTGCCATGAAAACAAATGTGGTGATGATCTAACAATATTTTAAAGACGATGTAATGACAGAATGTTCTGTTCTTCGTCTACAGCAGGAAATTGTAGAATTACTGAAAACGAATTCCGAGTTATCACTTAATTTATTGAGATTGTTCTGTTTACCTACAATTGGTGATAATGAAGAGTTAGCAGACTATTGAGAGAGATTGGAAATGTCACGGAGGAAGCAGATTCTTCGCTGTGTGCTGTATTGGTTTCACAGCACACTGCTGTGGCAAGTAATTTACGAGCGAGTGGTGATCGTCTGAATCGAAGAAACGAAGACTGTTAGAACACACAAATTGATGATTACCAAGTTTTGCTTCAAGACACCGAGAGCAGAGTGCAATTGCAACAACAGATTACGAAATAATGAATAACTCAAAGAGATTGTTGGAATTGAAGAGCACACATATACAAAGGAACATGCACATCCCACTGCCATCCAAGAAAGGAGTTTTTCTTTGAAGTTGTTGTTGCCATATATTTTCGCATCAGCACTGAAAAACAATGAAGTGATAATGCAACAATATTTTCAAGGTGATGCAATGAAAACATTCTGTTGCCTTGGCAATAGACCATAGTATTATCTTCTATCTATATATATAAAGAAGGATGTTTGTGGGTGGGTGGGTGGGTCTGTTTGTCTGTATGTTTTTTATACAAATCTACAGTTTTATTCCGATCTTGATAAAATTTCGCATACATGACCTTCAAAGCATGAGGAAGGTCACTGTCTACCTCAGATTTCGGAAAAATAATAAATATCGATAAAAAAATCGATATTAATGGTTATGGCAAGGCATATTAATGAGAAATATCTCATGACCAACAATGCAAGGCAAAGTTTGTACAACAATAGGTATCAACAATGGTATCAGCACGCAATTCACAAACACACTGCATGAACCAACAATATGTATCTCATGACCAACATTGCAAGGCAAAGTTTGTGCAACAATAGGCCCATTGTGTTCGCATCAACAATGGTATCAACGCGCAATTCACCAATAACAATGAGCACAGAATGATGATATAATGTTAAAGCAATCTTTCCAAGAATTATAACAATGAACATAAAATGATGACGTAATATGGATAAGTTTCAATTTGTAACGATGCATAAAATTTCTGTTATTCAGGCTTTTCTTAGAAAAGAGAGTTCTTAGTACTTAACAATTTCTTGATAATCTTTAAACATGATCAGTAACTGGAGATAATGGAGAGTTAGCAGACTATTGAGAAAGAGTGGAAAGACGACAGAGGAAGCGCTCCTTTAGCTCCGTGATGTATTGAGCAAATGGGAAGCAAGTAAATAGAAGAATCGGCGACTGCTAGACTGCACAAAGTGATGAATGGCCAAGTTTTGCTTCAACACATCGAGAGAAGAGTGGAAATTGCAACAACACTAAGTATACATCTGAGGTAAGATTACGTGAGTCAGAAATTATTTAGACTAGCAGTGGCATCCTTGGAGAGGTCCAGCCATTGTGAGCCTTTAAAAAGATTTTTTTCGAATTTTCATTAAGAATTTTACTGTATTAATTCTAAGCATTTTCATGTGTTTATTTTTAAGATATTGCAAAATTTAATTTAATTTTTTGAGATTGTTCTGTTTAATTATCTCGGGCAACGCTGGGTACCTTTGCTAGTTAACAATAAGCAGAAAATGAGTATAATATTATGATATAGATATGGCAGACTCTCTCGAGGAGAAACACGTGCCTCGGTTCAGCTCCGTAACACAAGTTCAGACGATTTGTGTGTTTGGAACCCTAGAACAGTGTGTTTTGAAACGGTGGAACAAATGTTTTTGGACGACAGTTTATGACATAACCGATAAGAAAGCATACATCAACTCGACTAATCAAATCAACAAACACGCTGTATTGAGGTCTTTAATAATCCTTCAATTTACATGATAACATTCCTTTAGGTCAGTTAACTCGCATCCATAGAATTAGCACTAATCAATCTGACAAAGATTTCCATGCTAACGCCCTTACCCACTCCTTTAAAGCAAGAGGCTACCCCAAATCTGTCATACGCGCTTCTATCTATAAACATCGTAATTCTCGTTCTAACAACAATTCTAAATCTTTTCCAGCCATGGCAACACCTACGTTAGTTCTTCCTTATCATCCAACCCTCAATAGTATTAAAAATGTCCTAAGGAAATATCAACACATTATTGACAACTCTCCTCTTCTCCATTCCATTCTACTTTTAACCACCAAAAGTTTCTTTTAAACGGATATCTAATTTTAAAGCTATTCTGGTCTATGTTGCTATTACTAAACCACGCACTTCTACTAAGGGATGTTCTCCTTGCAATGAAAAACGTTGTGGCGTTTGGCATATTCTTAACCCTGCCACCTCCATTTCCAGCAGTACTTCCTCTTTCTCTCAAGATTTACCAGAATCTGACCTGCACTCTTCACAATGTAATTTACGTGTTACATTGCAAAGTATGCCAGAAACATTACGTCGGAGAAACGGGCAACATTATATCCATACGCACCAGATTCACCAGACATAAGTTCGAGGTCCTTAGCAATGCTGACACCCCTGTCGCTAAACACTTTAATTCCCCTGGCCACTCTTTACAGGCCGTCAGCCTTTATATCCTTCGCAAGAATTTCCATAACAAAAAGAAAGAAAACAATTCGAGTCTTTTCTTATATGGAAATTTCAATTTCTCACCCCTAATGGCATTATCTTTCCCATATTCTTCTCCAACTTCAGCTATTCCTTAATTTGTCGTAGGCTCTCTGGGCCCTTTTCTTTTTCTTTATCTTTTCTCAGTTATTTTCTCTTTTTAATGTTCTTTCATATTTTTCTATTTCTATGTTCATTTCGTGTCTGTCCCTGTACTCTCTTTTTTTTTTCGTAGGCTTTCTCTACTTTTATGTTTTAGTGACCATTTACCCTGAGCTCTTATGCGGAGCTGTCATACAAGGTGACTAGCGACCGGGAATAGTCAGGGAATTTTGTGCAACCGGGAAAAGTCAGGGAATTTTACACAAAATCCGAAAATTTCCAAAAGTGTCAATAATATTCTGTCAAGATAGCTTTTTTGCCTGCTGGTGATCAGGAAAAATCAAGGAAAATTCAGAGATTTTTACGAAATCCTTTAGCTGGACACCCTGTTATATCCGGAGCTCTATCATTCCTAACCTTTTTTATAATTTCTGTCATTTTAATTTTGTATGTGTTATCCTATTGCATTTTTCTCGCTGCCCTCTTATTACCTCCTATATGTCCTCCTTCCTGTCCTATCCCAACACGTCTTCTAGAATTTCAGCTCCTGGCCTCCCATGTGTTCTCTTCTCGTATTTCAGCCAATACCGTCTTACTATTCCCTATGCTAATTATATATAAACTCGTCCTTAAGTACTTCTTTCATGACGCCCTGCAAAGTAAAGGCCGGTGTCCCACAGGGTTCTGCCCTCGAGCCCGTGGTCTTTAATTATTTTGTGCAGGATTCCCCAAATTACCGAGAAGTGCAATTTATATTTCTATGCTGATGATACTGCCATTATGGCATGGGCGCAACAGCCATCTCACGTTATCACTCGGCTGCAGAATGCCTTGAAGAAGGTCGAGGACTGGTTTAATTGCTGGAAACTGAATCTTAACGTCGGAAAATGCAAAGCCGTGTACTTCAACAAAAAAAGTAAGTGTCCCCCGGATTCCCTGCTTCTATTCAATAAGAAACTGGAATGGGTTGACAAATACAAGTATCTTGGCGTTATCATCAACTCAAGACTCTCCTGGAATCGTCACGTAACTTTTGCTCTGAACAAAGCTAAGAGGGCTAAGTACAGTCTTATAGCTCTCCTGGGTAGAAACAGCGCCCTCAGCATCGACAATAAATTTCTACTGTACAAGACAGTGATTCGGATCATCCTCCTTTATGGTATGCCCGCATGGGCGACTCTATGCAGATGCAGATGGGGTGAACTCCAGTCGCTCCAGGATGTTACTCTGAGAACCATTACACAGCTTGGAAGAAGGACCGTAAAAAATCATTACATCCACTCGGATTTGAACATGACTTATATTGGAAAGTGTGTCCAAGATCTCCTGATGAATATGGTGCAGACGATGAAGAGCCATGACAATGACCTGGTGACTGGAATGCTGAAAAACCGGATGGAAATGAAGTGGCATACAAAGAATAGAAAACCGATGCATATTCTTGATGTGAACTTCGAAGACGTTGGCAACGTTTCCTTCCCGGATTATTGGAAGATGCAATACAACCCTCCCCCTCTCCCACTCTTCTGACAATCGTCAATCTTATTTTTTGTTTTTTCATAATCTGGAAACCTCTTTGGGTTAGTCAGGCTTCTTGCCTATTTCACTGTATTTCATATGGAATTTATTCCAGAAGGGTGAGAATCGTGTAAGCACTGTTTACGTCCCACCTGAACAAATGTACACTTCACTGTTCGATTGTCGATTGTCGTCCTTTCATGATTTCAGGACAAATCTCTAATATTCTGTTTGTTTTTAGAGGATTATCATTTTTGCTTTGATAAAAGATAATCTCTATCCGAAACGTCAGCTTTTTATTTTTATTTCTATTTTGATTTTAATTATAATTTATTATTTATTTTGTCAATTATTCTTTATTTTTTTTAAATTAATAACTATTTTTTATTGTATTTCAGGGTTTTTGTGTCTTGTCCTTCTCTCATGTATATCCGTTCAATTTACATGTTAATTGATATTCATCGAAATGCCACTTAAGAAAAGAATAAGTATTGCTCAGAGAATACAAAAATTTATTCGGACGTTAGAAACACCTGAACAACGTGAGCTTCGTCTACAGTTGGAAATTGTAGAATTAGTGAAAAACAATTGTAATTATCCCGGGCAACACCGGGTGACTCTGTTAGTGTATACAGGGTGTAAATTTTAAGTTGACAAAGCAGAATAACTCGAAAAATAAGCTTCACACGAAAAAATGCGTAGAATCCAAAGTTGATTATTTTCGAGGGGGCATCTGCTGGTGCTAAAATTAGCCCACCCCCCCCGGCCCCTGGGGGTGGGGCGGGGGGCAACTTTAAAATTTCAAATGGGAACCCCTATTTTTTATTGCAGATTCAGGTCCTACATAAAAAACTACGTACATTTTGTCTGAAACATTTTTTTTATTTTTGGTAGATGGCGCTGTAATTCAAGAAAATCCATTTTCTCATTTTTGCGTGGAAAT
>JAHWFO010092920.1:300507-314168 GCA_023313115.1 Rhysida immarginata | reverse complement strand
ATTTCCACGCAAAAATGAGAAAATGGATTTTCTTGAATTACAGCGCCATCTACCAAAAATAAAAAAAAATGTTTCAGACAAAATGTACGTAGTTTTTTATGTAGGACCTGAATCTGCAATAAAAAATAGGGGTTCCCATTTGAAATTTTAAAGTTGCCCCCCGCCCCACCCCCAGGGGCCGGGGGGGGGGTGGGCTAATTTTAGCACCAGCAGATGCCCCCTCGAAAATAATCAACTTTGGATTATACGCATTTTTTCGTGTGAAGCTTATTTTTCGAGTTATTCTGCTTTGTCAACTTAAAATTTACACCCTGTATATAAAGAAGAATGTTTTATTGTGGGTTTTTGTGTATTTAACACAAATCTACAGTTTTATTCCGATCTTGATGAAACTTTGCACACAAGATCTTCAAAGCATGAGGAAGGACACTGTCTATCGCAGATTTCGATAAATAATTATTGATATAAAATTGATATTCATGGTTATGGCGAGGCATACTAATAAGAGGTATCGCATGACCAACAATGCAAGGCAAAGTTTTATCAACAGTCGTATCATCACGCAATTAACCATTATTCAACAATTATATCATCAAGCAAAAACGTTTGTGCATATAGAATAAGCCATGTAATGAAGATTCATTCCACTTCTGCGAATTATAAAACAAAATTGATTTGTGACAGTGATAGAATTTCTGTTCTTAGAATTGATAGTTCTTAGAACATAACAATTTCTTTAAAATCTTTAAAAATGAACAGTAACTGTAGATAATGGAAAGTTAGCAAACTATTGAGAAACTGGGCAAGTGATAAGTCACCCAGTGATTATCAAAGTTCCCACGTGGCCGTCGACGATGCAATCATGTCATCTGAGGTCGCTGCGATTGTTAGACCACACAAAGGGATGAAAGCCCAAATTTTGCTTCGAACCATCTAGAGCAGAGTGCAAATTGTATCAACAGATTACCAAGTAGTGAGTAAACCATTTAGTTTGTTAGAATTGCAGAGCAAACAAAAATTATCATGCGCAACCGCTACCACCCAAGTAGAGAGTGTCTTCGTCGAAGTTCCTCTTGCCATATATTTCCACATCAACACCAGGAAATTGAGCAGTAAATGAATATAATAGAGGATATAGATTAAGCGGTCTCCTTCGAGGAGGCAAAGAAATACACATGTCTCCCTGCAGCTCCCTAAAAACAATTAAGGGGAAGGTCACTGTCAACATCAGATTTCGAAAAATTAATAATTATAATAATAATATTGTTTCCATGGAAACCGATGTAGTGATGATGCAACAATATTTTCAAGATGATGCAATGATAGAACGTTCATTTCCAAGAATTATTAATTATGAGCAGGAAATGAGTATCATAGCACGATATGGCTAGGGCAGCTTTTCTGGAGATGATACACGAGTCTTCCGTCATCTCCCTAAAAATATCCAGACGATTTGTGTGAGTGGAACACTTGAACAGAGTAGAATTTTCCAGACAGGGTTAGATATACAAGGAGACTGGTCATCCTCAGGCGACTGTTTATGACATAACTGATAACAAAGCAAACATCAACTTGATTCCTCAAATCAACGACCATACTGTATTATGCTGTATAATAATCATTCGAAGTATATACAGGGTGAACCATAAAAAACTCGCCACTGAAAATTCCTAAGTCCAATGGAAATGGTCCACAAAGGGGTGAATGATTCTAGAAGAGAAAACGCTACCATTAATTAAGTCAGTCGTTAACGTTAACTGGAACGAGTCGATTTCCAGACGATGGGTATCGAGAGTTCTGACAACAAGTGATTAGTAAATAGATATGCAATAAAAGAGGCAATGATCTAAAAAGCGTAGAATTTGTGTATTATTTACGATTATGTTCACCTCATCTAGAAATCGACTTGTTCCATTTAACGTTAACACCTGCCTTAATGGTAGCCTTCTTCCTTCTAGAATCGCTCACCCCTTTGTGGACCGTTTCCACTGGACTTAGAAATTTTCAGTGGTGAGTTTTTTTGGTCCACCCTGTATGTTAATTCACATCTATCGAAATGCCACTGAAGAAATGAATGAGTATTAGTCAGAGAAGACATAAAATTCTCTGGGCGTGGGAAACATCTGAACAATGGTAGCTTCGTCTACAGCGGGAATTTGCAGAATTACTAAAAGCCATTTGTGTTATTATTTAAATTCTTGAGGTTCTACTGTTTACTTACAACTGTAGATATCCCGGGAAACGCTGGGTGCCTCTTCTAGTACTGGAATAGCATGCCAAAAGAATATCGTCTTAACATTATTACATGTCAGGCCCTTGATTGTCTTGTTCACCAGAACGTACATAAAACATTCTTTGGAAATGGGTTTTTAATAGACAGATCAATCCTTTAGATTAAATTTGAAAAGTTTTAAAATTTTGCTCCAAAGGAGAGCAAGTTAATTAATTAAATAAATAAAATAAAATAAAATAAAATAAAATAAAATAAAATAAAATAAATAAATAAATAAATAAATATTCCAAAGGTACACAACCAAAATAAAAGACTGAGTAGAGGACACAACATCTATGGATATCATCCCTATGTTTCATATCTGAAATGTTACCATCTGGCAGATATTAACGATTTTGTCAGTAACCCCTACCTTATTTCATTAAAATGTGTGTTTTCGGGAATTAATGTGGTTTTGAGGAATTTGTTTAGTGGAATTGTATTCCTTGGGGAACTTCGTATTAAATTTCAGAAAATGGACGAATTGCATGCATAAAATTTTTCGTAAATCAAGGTTAAAATCGAAGTTATGAGTTCGTGAAGTTTCTAAGTTCGGAAAAATTTTACACAAGCAATTTGTCCATTTTCTAAAATTTAATACTACGTTGCCCAAAGAATACAATTCCACTAGCCATATTCCTCAAAACGACATTCAGTCCCGAAAACACACATTTTAACGAAGTGAGAGCATTGTACAAAAACGTAAGTAGTATTTATCCCGAAATACATTGAAGCACGCATTCGTCTTGGCATTTATTGTACTAACTCTTGGAATATCTCGACACTTATTTTTGGCCACAATAACAACAATTTCCCGGCAGAAGAAATAGTTGGTTCACTTCTCAATAAACTCTCTAGGGCATCCCACAGTTTCTCAATGGGATTGAATCCAGAGTTTTGCGGAGGCCAGTGAAATAATCCTCATGCTCTTCAAACCAGTTCCTGATTATGTTAGCTCGATGAATCAGAGCATTGTCAATCTGAAAAACGGCGTTGTCATGTGCTAAAAGACTAGATTCGGAACATACGGTTTAGGTGGAAAAAATATGATATTATTAACTAGAATTAGCACAGTGGAAGATAATGGAATAAAATAAGATAATCTTGAATGTAAAAGTTAGGCCCAAACGTGGTTTGTCAACTTGCTTGCCATAGCACAAAAGAAACTTGTAAACCACTTCATTTGGCGAAAACAGAAAATCACACTTTGCAGTGGTAGAAAATAAAAGGGTTATCTTCAAGGGTTATCTTCAAGGGTTAACACACACAGCCAAACTGTAGAGTAGTATAAACACTTATTATATGAGCACTTTGGCTAAATAAGCATAACACTACTTTTATCATAATTCCCTTCTCGGGAATCACGTCGTATGACGATTATCACTCACAATAACATTTGCATAAAATGCTGAAATGATTAAATCTCACTTAGATAACATTGAAATTTAACTACCAAAACTACAGAACACACATTCACAATGTGCAGAATAAAGAAGCATAATTGGATGCACAATTAACTTGCACTTTTAATAATACTTGCCTCGAGGAGCAGTGTGCAAAGACGTGAACTAGGATCAGCCGATAGACTTGTCGGAGATTGAAGATAAACAAAGACAGAGAATTAGTCTGCTAGTAAACACTAGGGAAGACAAAAATTATCGGGAGATAATTTAATGACTTAAATCGTCAGTCTCTCGCTTGAAAAAGAAAGCGGGCTACCAGAAAGAGAAATATCGTTTAAAATAGACAAGCGGAGATATTAGTCTTCTTAATAAAACGCTTTCAGCGTAGCAGACTGAGGAATAATTCCAGCAGCTCCACCCTCCAGATACACGCAGAATGAGAATGGAGAGCTTCCAATCAAAGAAATGCAATTGTATCGGTAAAAATTCGAGTCCGGGAATATGTCTGATAATAATAATTGTACGCTGCCCCTGACTGCATAGTGCAATAACGTGGCGTTATGAAAAGTGCAAATGTACCTCACGGAAAATTATCTCCTGACATCAAAATATTCTAGGCGGTCGTGCTTGAGAATTTCTTCTGTCGACGGGGCTGCACTCGCAGGGCCGTGCTCATTAGCTTTGCTGTGGCGAGGCTCTATTGAGAAATCTCACGGCGATTCTTTTTGCTAATGTTGTTTTCGTTCTGGGAATGCACCTGAGCAGGATTTGACTTTGGGCTATATTCTTTAATATGGGCTATATAGGCAAATGGAATTGATAGTTTCTCATTTCAGAGTTGAAAAAGAACGGTTTTTGAATGTATTTTATAAGAATCTATAAACAGCCTCCATAGCGTTGACGGCTACAGAGGACTCTGGCTTCCACCTATCTTCTCGGTGAGAAGAACGCCGCCACGTTTGATGTCGCTGGCTTGATAAGCCCGACGAACGGCAGACGGAAATTCTCGGGATGCGGCTTGCCGCTCGCCGTTTCTCCTCGCTTTCCTAGTTTGGAGTTTTGTTTCCAAGATGCAGGGAAGTAAGAAAATTTCCAGCAGTCGCTAATGATATTGGTGAGAAAGTCAGTAAAGTTCTTTAGGCGATTCATAAGGGCGATATTGCTCACCTTGTCTCTTCCTGGAACCTTCTTCTTTTTCAGTTTGCTTATGATGGTGGCGATCTCTCCGGCCTCGATGATGTTCTTCTTTAAATGCTGCGGGATTTCATCAAAGTTGACAAGACCATCTTCCACACGCTAAGACAAGATTTGGCTCTCGGGATTGTTGTTGATAGGAGTAACAAATTGCATTTCTAGTTAATCTGCAATAATTTGGGCCTTGTCGTGATCAGTTTGCACATAGCCCCTTGTGGGTTACGGAATAGAGGAAGCGTATCATTCTTCTTTTTCTGTAAAGCACTGACCATACTCCAAATGAAATTGTCGCGAGCCGACAAGCTTTTGACTTTGTCATTCCATCTAGCGTCGCGAAGCTCTTTTATATCCTCTTGGACTCTTTGCACCAGCCTGTGCGAAGAGTGATAACGTGAGCCGAGTGATAACGTAAAGCCTGCTGTACTTGGTTTTGAGCCAAGGTACAGGATAGCATTGCCATAGTCTACGGGTCCTGTTTCTTTCAGCAATTAGGCGTTAGATTCCAGGAGTGAGTTGGATTCGATGAGGTGGTTTATTCTCTGATGGATACTTACTAGCTTTTATGGCACTGTTAATACATCTGGTGATGTCTTCAACAAATTGATCGATGTTCTCCGTACAGTACACAACGTCGAGATGGCAGCCATAGTTATTAAGATTATCTTTGTAGAGCTTCCAGTCTTCATGATGTATGAGTTCCTCTCGGAAATTTATGTCAACATTGTCAAAGTTCAACGCCACAGGCTTGTGATCAGAAGAAAGGTCATCAATTGTGAAGCTATTGTATGGTTTGAAGAAACCTTTCAAGAGCGAGATGTCCAAAACGTCACTAGTAGGGGAGTGGTCGCAGTAGTAGGTGTCCTCCACAGGTGCAGCAGCGATGATCATCTTTTCCTTGTATGTACCTATAGAGAATCATGCCGTTGTAGTTCTGCGTTCTGGAGTTCCAGCTTGGGTGTTTGGCATTTAGGTCACCAGCCAGGATGACTGGAGTTGTATCTCTGAAGAGTTCATCAAGCTCGCTATCGTCAAGATAATGTTTAGGTGAATTGTAGAGAACCACAAACTAAACTTCACCACAGGAGAGGTCATTGATAATGGACGCTTTTTCCATAGCTGCAAAAGATTTAGAGACTAATTCTTGGTGTTGAATTCCCTTCTTAATGATGATCGCAGCGCCCCCAGAAGCACATCTGGCAGCATTTGAAGCCATTCGATCCTTACGGTACACAAAATAGCTAGGTAGCTTGAAGTCTTGGCTTGGTTTGAGGTACGTTTCCTGGTGCGAGTCTTTAATTCCATTATTCAAGATCCGTCTTCCAATGCACCGGACTTTACTGTGGGGAAAATCATCTTACTCCCTAAAGGTCCGGATCCAAAACTAGTGACTCAGTGGAGACCGATTACATTACTCAATACGGACTATAAAATCTTCACTGGGGTATTACAGCAACGGCTTAAACTCATCGCCGACGAGTTTTTCGATCCGGGTCAATCCTGCTCAATACCAACACGCAGGATGACTGACAACCTTATAACTATTCGGTGTGTAATGGAAGAAGCGCAAGTGCGTCAACAAACTCTTGCAGTGTTAAGTCTCGACCAGGAAAAAGCATTTGACAAGGTGAATCACGAATTTTTATTCCAAGTGTTTCACCAGCTTCATCTTCGGTCAGACCAGGGTGAGGCCACCGACATCTTTCGTCTCTGCCCAGATTATCCGTGGTCTGCTATTTTAAAGGCAATGAAAACTGTTGCCTTTGATGGAACTGTGTTCTCCTGTCAATGGCGATTGCTGCACCACGGATTTTACTCCCTCCAACGTCTTCATCTATGGAGGGTGGTTAGATCTGCTGGCTGTCTACATTGTGGCATCATAGAGACAATTCAGCATATATTCTTCGAGTGCTCGTTTGCTCAATCCATTTGGAATCGTCTGTGCCTTCATTACCGTCTTCCAAGGATTTCTTACTCCTTTGTGCGATTCCTAATGGATGATTCCACCGGTGATCCACTAAGTTCAGATCTAGCGATACCTATTATGTTTCTAAATAAAGAACTCTGGACGGCTAGAATGGACAGAGCGAGGGGGATTTTTTCCACAACGTCCTCTGTGTGGAAAAAAGGATCTTTACATCTGCGGTCCTTTCTCCTCTTAGAATGGTATTGGCTAGGTCCTTTAGTTTTCAAAAGCTGTTTCACGTCACCTAAACGCCTTTGTGAGGTCATCGGAGGGGACCATAATAATAATTATGCACATCTTTATACGTTCCCTTTAGACTTCTGATGACCTACCGGTGGAAAAACGAGCCTCGAAATCGAAGCGTTTAATAACGTGTAGAAGCTGATAAAAGGCTTCACGAAAAACATGTTAGGCATGTGCGCTTGAGCACCCTGCTCAGCCATCACATTAAGGGTGTTTGCTGGAGCAAATACCATCTGCTCCAGCTCCAACAGCGTTGTAGTGACTAGTGTCTGCTTGTAAGTGACTTTAATTGTTGTTCTTGGACTTGAAAATTATTCACGCCGCAACAAAACCAACCAACCCGTGCGTGAATAATATTGTGACTGTTAGTGACCCTCCCCCCGGCGACCCCGGGGGAGGTTTCACCCCCCCCCCCCAACTTTTTGTGACTCTTTTGTTTCACCATGGAAAACATGGTGAATATGATTGCCGACGGCCCCTTTGCCGTTGGCATGTTCATGAAGGAGCTATACACGAAAACGTGTATACCTCCAGTGCTTCCGTCTGGCGACCCCGCTGTTCTGGTCCTACAGAAGCTTACCCCGACTGAGTGGAGGATGCTCTGTAGGCAACGTAATGTGGCAGACCGAATTGTGTCTGCTGGTTCCATCAAGACCTGAGCTATGCCGAACCCGGATATTTACCTGTTATCATCCGGGGAGCATCGCCGCTGATGACTGAGAAATATCTCAAGGGCTACATGTCAGACTACGGTGTAGTGCATAGGATTTCATACCCTCAGCACCCAGATTCTCCTCTTCAAAAGACGGGTGACATCGTAGTCTACATGGACTTGAATAGAGACATTCCAACCGACGTTGTAATGCGCGGAGATCGTGTCTCCGTGTCTTACAAGGGTCAAAGGCAGTGCTGCTGGTACTGCAAAAAGACGTCCCACATTAGGAAAGACTGTCCTCTCCTGAAGAAGTGTGACTACTGTAACAAAGTAGTCAACAAATTCCATCAGTGCCCGGAGAGGACGCTTGCATCACCAGCAGCTCCATCTTCGCCTAAAGGAATGTCTCCCCAGCGATCTCCAAAGATGACATCACCGGCCAAGTCACCAGAGCCGAGCAGAGCTACAACGCCTTCGCGCCCACCTCGAAGGCAGCGTACGACGCCATCTCCACCGCCTATGGAAACTAGGAAGGAGATGCCACCGCCTCCAGCGCCTCTATCCGAGAAACCGAGGGAGGAGATACCACACACTCCTCCCCCATCGAAGAACCAAGATGGCGCCCCCTTCCCTGAGCCATTAAGCGACATCTCGATGGTCGAGGAGGTGAGCTCTGCAGAAGAAGATGTAGACGTTTCAGGATTATCCGAATCGATCTTTCCGGAGGAAGATTTTCCAGCCTTTCCTCCGCCTGCGAAGACATCGACTTCGCAGCCATTACGGATCGCTTGTGCGCCTACGTCTGCTTCAGTGTCATCATCAGCTGGGAATTTAAAGTCATCAGCATCAGTACAGCGGAAGGTGCTTGCGACGGCATCAAAAACTCGCAAGCATAGAACCAGACGGCATCACAGCAGAAGGGACGGCGTTGCTGCTTCTTCTTCAACCGATCGAGACAGCCGCGAGAGCCATCATCGCAGCACTTCTTCTTCCTCCTCGTTTCGATCTCCGAGGCGGAAGTCGAAGGAGCCTCCACCATCTTCTGTGAAGCTCCAGTCTCCTTCGGATAAGTGTCAAGAGCCAGCAACGTGATTCCACAATGAAGGTCATCTCACTGAACGTGCGTTCCCTGGGTTCGTCTTTTAAGCAATCGGTTTTATCGACGTTTATTGCCCTGTACAGGCCGGATATACTTGTGCTTCAAGAAGTAAAGCTCGATCATTCGCAAGTATGGTACGATCTACCCGGCCTTCGCAGACAATTTCCTCGTGGACAATTTTTCATTAACTCTTCGTCACCGTTTGGGCAAGGGGTTGCAACTATCATCTTCAACCCCTCCATTCAGGTGTCGAATTATTTGTGCGACAGCGAGTGCAGGGTAATATCTTTAGACATTACATCTTCTAATATTAAATTCCGATTGCTTAACTTGTATGCTCCGTGCACGAGGGCAGAGAAACGGGACTTTTTCAACGACCTTCAAGTTTACTTGTGTTCATCATTTCCTGTAGTGATTGCTGGTGATTTTAACTGTCATCCAGACGCCGACAACATCTTTTCGTCTGGACATGTGCATAGCCTGTGCCAGCAAAATGCATTGTTTGACCTATGGCCTGTGAAGTCTCGTGGTGATCTCAGTGGGTACACATTTCATCGAGGACCCACTGTGGCATCGCGACTAGATCTTTTTTTAGTCGACAGTGTGTTTGCTGGTACATTTGGAACAATGGAGGTTATTCCTTGTGCTTTCTCAGACCATAATGCCATCTTGTGGTCTTGGGATCCTCCATTTATTTCTCCGGCAATTGCTGCAGGTCAGGTCACCAATAAGAACTGGTTTTTAAACGTTTCTCAGCTCGACAATGATAAGTACCGGGGAATGTTCGTTCAGTTTGTGGAAAAACATCTCCACAATTTGCCTCCTACGCTTGAATCGTGGTTGAACTTAAAAACTAAAATAAAATTTTTTTCCGGAAGATTGGATTAGATGCACCCAGACGTCGTCATCATTACTTTCTCATGCTGCAAGAAATATTGCGACTCCTCCGTTGTTCCACCCCAAAGGAGGAGTTTCAGGCTGAAATTCAACAGGTGAAGAGTGAAATAAACGCTCTAATGATCCGGAAAGCTGCCGGCGCAGCACTCAGGGCCAAACTTACCTGGGCAGCTGACGTCAGGCACATGTCATCGGCAGCCTTCGCTGAGGAGAGGCGTCGGGCTAACAATAAACATTGTCATCGTTTAATCGTGGAAGGTGAGGAAGTGGAATCTGATGCCGACATCTTATCAGCCTTTCACTCTCACTTTTCATCATTTTTTAGCCATCCAATCATTCCATCAGACACCTCGAAGCAGTGGACAGAGGCATTGAGACCTTTTTCTGTGGAACCCGATTCGTTTATAACACGTCCCTTCACCGAAGATGAGGTCAAGAAGTTTCTCTCGGCAGACGGCCGTCAACAGTCCAGCCCGGGCTTAGACGGCATTCCATATTCCTTCTTTAATTGAGGCGTTGAGCGCAAAAGTGGCCCAAGCCGAAAAAAATATGTTCTGAGAAAATCGCAAAACAAAAATACGACATTTTGATGATAAATATTTCAAAGGCATATTGTAGTATTATAATAAACCTTTTTATACTTACATATTTACACTGTAAAAAGCAATCTATCAGCAAGTTATTTCCACATGTTACTCTTTTTCAACATTATTGTTGGTTGGGCCACTATTGCGCTCAACGCCTCAATTCATCGTGGAAGCTTCTTGGGTCTTTCCTGGTGCGAGTCTTTAATTCCATTATTCAAGATCCGTCTTCCATTACACCGGACTTTACTGTGGGGAAAATCATCTTACTCCCTAAAGGTCCGGATCCAAAACTCGTGACTTAGTGGAGACCGATTACATTACTCAATACGGACTATAAAATCTTCACTGGGGTGTTACAGCAACGGCTTAAACTCATCGCCGACGAGTTTTTCGATCCGGGTCAATCCTGCTCAATACCAACACGCAGGATGACTGACAATCTTATAACTATTCGGTGTGTAATGGAAGAAGCGCAAGTGCGTCAACAAACTCTTGCAGTGCTAAGTCTCGACCAGGAAAAAGCATTTGACAAGGTGAATCACGAACTTTTATTCCAAGTGTTTCACCAGCGTCATCTTCGGTCATTTGCTGTGATTATTTCTGCACTGTATGCATCAGCCACATCATGTGTGGCGGTTAATGGCTCCACTTCGTCTACCTTCGAACTCTTGAAAGGTGTCAGGCAGGGGTGTCCTCTATCGCCTTTCCTGTACATCTTCTATTTGGAGCCATTACTCCAGTTCTTGAACCGCCACCCGGAGGTTCGGGGATATGAGTTACCAGCTGCGTCTATCAACATCAGGACATTAGCATACGTCGACGACGTCGTATTGTTTGCTTCGGACTCGTATTCGCTGAGCATTTACAAAGAAACCTTCGATCTCTTCAGCACTTCGACGGGGAGTACCATCAACCTCGTCAAGTCGAAGGGAATTGCGATTGGGAAATGGACGATCGACAAGCTCAGGCTATTCCCAATAACATGGTGTGGTCAGATCACAGTGCTTGGATTTATATCTTTTTTTTTACCGCATATGGACTCTATCCATTGGCAGCAAGTGGTGGATAAGTGTATTGCCCGCCTTGACAGGAATTTTTGTTTTTCCACGTCAATGCTTGTCAAGGTGCGGTTTGTGTAGACTCATATTTGAGGCGTTGAGCGCAAAAGTGGCCCAAGCCGAAAAAAATATGTTCTGAGAAAATCCACAGAATTCTTCCCTATTATGTATGCAAAATGGAATTTAGCGACCTCTGTTGGTACGCACACCAAACTATGGATGGGCCACAATGGCACTGTAAAAAGCAATCTATCAGCAAGTTATTTCCACATGTTACTCTTTTTCAACATTATTGTTGGTTGAGCCACTATTGCGCTCAACGCCTCATTTTATCATTGCTGTCAGCTAAGTGTCTATTCACTTTACCGCCAGCAAACATGTTCCACAAAGTTCGCAGTGCTATTGTTAATTGTGTGTGGGGGAGTTCTGTTCAGCGTCATCCTGTTCGGGCAGGGTTTCTCTTCACTCCCTTTGAAGGGGGGGGGGGGAGTTAGGCCTGCCCGGGATCCGGCGATACCTCATTGCAGCAAGGCTTGCTGCAATGATTCGTGTTTTTCTCTTCCCCCCCACCTTTGTGGGCGAACTTTGTGTTTATGTATCTACGAGTGTTTTTTAAAGTTTATAGGATACCGTTACCTCCCTTGCTGCCAATAACTACTAATGTGCGTCACCCGAGTATGTACCATCTATTTCAAGGGGACATAGTGACAATTTTACCAGCGTTGCGCAATTTAGACTACCAAGATTGGGGTCATTTGCGTCTGTCTTGGTTCTTCCAGCAGTCTGACCAGGGCGAGACCACCGACATCTTTCGCCTCTGCCCAGATTATCCGTGGTCAGCCATTTTAAAGGCAATGAAAACTGTTGCCTTTGATGGAACTGTGTTCTCTTGTCAATGGCGATTGCTGCACCACGGATTTTACTCCCTCCAACGTCGTCATCTATGGAGGGTGGTTAGATCTGCTGGTTGTCTACATTGTGGCATCAAAGAGACAATTGAACATAATATTCTTCGAGTGCTCGTTTGCCAAATCCATCTGGAATCGTCTGTGTCAACATTATAGTTTACCTAAGATCTCTTACTCGTTTGTGCGATTCCTGATGGATGACTCCACCGGTGATTCATTAACCTTGGATCTAGCGGTACCTATTATGTTTTTAAATAAAGAACTCTGGACGGCAAGAGTGGACAGAGCGAGGGGGACTTTTTCCACACCATCATCTACGTGGAAAAAAGGATCTTTACATCTACGGTCCTTCCTCCTCTTAGAATGGTATCGGCTAGGTCCTTTGGCTTTTAAAAGGCGTTACGATACAACTAAACGCCTTTGTGAGGTCATCGGAGGGGACTTTAATAATAATTATGCCCACCATTTCATGTTTCCACTAGTCTTCTGATGACCTACCGGTGGAGAAACGAGCCTCGAAACTGAGGCATTTATTAAAGCGTAGAAGCCTATGAAAGGCTTCACGAAAATAATGCTTTCCGCATGTGCGCCTGAGCACCCTGCTATAAGATCGATTTAAGTGTGTTCGCTGGAGCAAATACCATCTGCTCCATCTCCAACAGCGACAAATGGAGGAGAAAGACGAGAGGCCCGAACTTGGAAATATTCGGCTAGAAGTGCTTCTCATAAGTATTTGGCTTTGTGACGTACCAGGTGTGCTGGTAGTCACGTGAGTCCGGCGGAGGGGGGGGGGGTGTCATTTAGAATTCTTACCTGTGGATCGATTTGGGTAGAAAATAGTTTAGAGGTCGTAAATGGAGTATTTTGAGGGATTGAAATGTGTGTAAAATGTAATTTTATTTTGCATATTTAGTCGTTGTTTATGTGTATCGGTATTGTTGTGGCTGATATTGTTGTTTTATTGTCAAGAGAAGGGTGATTGTTTAGGGTGTGTACATTATTGGCGGCTGTAAGCGTTGATATGTTTTCTGAGAAGACGAACGCAGCTTCCGATAAAGCATTGTTGTGAGAATTTCGGAGAATGAGAGCTTATGTGTGAATGTTGTTTTGTTGCGCGTGTGCGTGTTGTTTTTTTTTAGTTCCTTTTTTGTTTTTCATTATTATGATTATATTTGTGATTATGATTTGGATTCCAACGCTGATTGTCTGACGAGATGGATAATTTGATGATAATTCGAACTAAATAACTGGGAATGTTTACAATTGACTGAAACGATACGATAAGTGTTTGAACTATGATGTTTCCTCAGAATAAGGAAATTATTTTGTTTAATTGATCTTTAAATGTTTTTTTAAGATAATGAGTTATATAGGATCGTCGC
>JAHWFO010092920.1:280519-300407 GCA_023313115.1 Rhysida immarginata | reverse complement strand
GTGAGTGACACCATACCAATTTGACTAGCGGCAGATCTACTAAGAGGGAAAATCAGAATGTTGGATGCGGCACCTCCCACCGCATTTCACGAGACTGAACAGTAAAACTATTACCCTGCGACGTTTCTGTTGTGCTATGAAAGTTGGAGAACTCTTGGAAAATTAAATAACTCACCATTAAGAGTGATCTGATCTCTGTTCTCCGTTGCTACAGTACGAAAAGCGAGCTAAAAAATGCAGAAAGCCTGTTAACTAAATTAGATAAACGATGTTAACGGACGTACTTCTGGAAATCTGAGGCGAACGCCATTGCAGCACAAGTGAAGAAGCGGAGCGGTACCCTCGCGCCCAGTCGTCGCACCGTGGGATGTTAAGCACGAGTAGCGACGCAAAACTGACGCGCGTTTGGGGTTCACCAGTGCCGGTCGCACGTTTGGTTGCTCCGTCCAACTAAGAAGGGTTTCCGTGCCTCTCCCTTAGTTGGCTAATAAAAGGGGTGCTCTGCGCTAAAAAGAAGCGTAGTGTTCGTTTTGTTTGAATACTTAATTCAGGGGACGTGAGCAAGCGGAATCAAATGCGACGCCACTGTGTGGAGAATGAATCTGCCCCGCCCTTCCAATTAGCCTCTTAATGGCAGTAGGCAATCGACCTCAGATTTCCCCATCGAGTCTCGAAGTGGAGACCAACCCCATTTACTGATTTAATAGTGTATTTAGATTAATGCATGGTATGATAACATTAAAAAGCTTAAGGGGCCCCTAGTTTTTGAAGATTTTAGCCTATAGATTTGGATATATAATGTGTTACATATTATAAAGGCGAAATTATGAATAAAGTATGTATCAGTATAAAACGCAAAACTAAGTTCTTGTAGATTATTTACTGGCTCTGAACCCCTGATTATTTCATTCTCCGGTGTTGTTCATAATATATGCACACCTGTGGGATCATCACAGCTTCATCGTGGAACCGTTCCAGGAGGCAGCCCCGTAAGCCCCACCCGAGGATAGAAAATTGCGAGCTGTCTCATGTACGCCTGCCGAAGGAGTTAGGGCGGGAGAAGGACGTTGTAAACCCCTCATCATGCACTCGGATAGTGAACAAGGCAAATGATATAAACTCTGAATTTTTTTAACGGAATTTGTGGCTAATATCCATATTGCCTTCGAAGATATACGGGACGACCACGAAGGTGGATTTCGAGGAGCATTGGCTGACTCAGCACCCAAGTCTGGAGAATTTCAGCGGCCATACGATTTAATAGGAGAAGAAGACGACCGCTCAAAGCACCCGATGAGGACGCTTATTGATGAGCGAGCTACTCCTTTGGCCCAGCTTCGAAATTCGCCACGGGACGTTTCCCACCATGACAGAGTGATAAATAGCCCCCGGGATCGACAATACAACCGCAGCAGCCGCACCCGCCATTTCGGACACACGCAACTCGGCGCCAGCTAAGAAAGCTTACGACGACCGACCAGAGGACTCGATAGCCACTGGACCACGACCCAATAGCCCAGAGAACGAGCAAAACGTTACGAGTGGCCCGTCTTCTGCCCGTCTGGAGGACATCGACACCGCAAGTACGCTCCGCGAAGAGATCTCTCGCTGCGGGTTGCGCTTGGCTGCGTGTTCTCTTCACGACGGTAACGTGAAGCTTTCTTTAATTACTAGATTAGACTTACGCAATGAATTATAAGCTAAGTGCTCCGTTACGGACTTCTTTTGTTCTCTTACTTTCCTGCTCATTTAAAAGAATATCCAAGCTCTTTTCCAAAAGTATTGCAAGTCATTATTTACTCTGCTAATTTTTGTTGTTCGATATTCGCATTAGGGAACGCACCAGGAGCCACTTCACCAAACCCCGAGGGGTCTCCGCCTTCCCACGTAGCGGTGACGTACGACTCTTACGCCATCCCTCATCTAGCCACACGGCAATTAACGAACGACGCCAGGATCCCAATTAGGACCGGGCGCGAGGCGAAATACATGAAAAACATATTGTATTCCCTGAGATCATTGAATTTTTTACATTAGATGACATTTCTTAATTGTAATTCACTAATGAACTCATTAAAAACTATGAGATGTATATATCCGTATTCCTCCTTCTTTCTCTTTCACGTTTGCTTGCAATACTTTATTTAAACACTGAAAAAAGTCGTGAAACTCTGCACCAGTTCACAGAGCGAAAATGACGCAGGAGTGGTGCAAGAGCCATTTTTCGGATTTCATCACGTCTCAGCAGTGGCCGCCCTACTCGCCGGATCTCAATCCGATGGATTACAGCGTAGGGTCGATCTTGGAAGCCAGGACCTGTGCTAAACGCCAGAACAGTTTGGAGTTGCTGAAGAAGTTCCTGCACCAAGAATGGGACCGATTGTCGCCCGACGACTTGGGGCCCATTGCTGAAAATGTCAAGACACGTTTGGGGCTTTATATCGCCGCCAAAGGAGCCCACTTCGAAACCGAATGAACATGTTATTACCAAGCGACCATGTTCTATTTATTAGTTATCAATTGCTTAACTTTTCATTTTTTTTGAATAAAAAAAACTTGTACACAATGATTTTTGCTATAATTTATTATCACCCTGTAGAGTTCTTAATTGGACTCCACATAGTTCCATTTTCTCTACCCAAAAATAAACAATAATTATTACTGCTTTTAATTTCCCTCATTATTAAATGAATTAAATTATTATCATTCATTATTATGCACGGCGGTGATGGATTAACCTTCAGCCGCATCCGAGACATATTTGCCCGGGCACTATTTTGTTGTATTTAGAAGTAAATATAAACAAAAATTCCTAAATAATTTCATCGCAGGGCCCTCTTGGAAGACAACTATGCCTCCTTTTCATCCACGCCCTCTTTTCGTAGGTCTTTTTCGTCTTCCGTCATTTGCTCAGGATAATCTTTCTTGTTTGTAAATATTAACTGATATGCTTCACAGATTGAATCTATATTCTCCTCCTTCCTGGATCTTTCTTTAATAAAGGAGAAATAAACATAGACTGTATTCATTTTTATGGCATTCAACCACACAGCAGGGCCGTAGCCAGGACCACAGATTAACGAGTAGACAGATACGACATTAGAGGATGTGAGCGGTTGCGCCTGGTATGCCAGCGATCCTGGTGAAAAAGAGGGGAACTATGTTTCGTTGTAATGGAAATGCCATGGGAACTACGTTTCGTCTGCTTTCCCATTTTTTTTTTGTTGTTGTTTTTTTTTTGTGAAAATTTTTACATTTTTCGCTTGCACATCTCTCAATAGTTTTAAATAAAGTGTTTGTTTTTTTTATATAACATATTTTCTCTATATCTTTATTTTTTTCTCTCTTATTTTATCAATGAAATTTGAATGAAATGTGAATGAAATATTAAATCAAGATTGATTAAAATACATGGCAATGTTTAAAATACATTCTACTTATCTTTTTTTTTTTTACTACCATTACGTTTTTTCCGATTAATTTTGAAATTCAAATACACTGTTTTTCCATTGCAGAGTACACATTGTCAAGTAATTCCCCTCTTTTTCACTTGAGGGCACGACCATTCATCCATTGTTAAAAAGCGCACCCAATTATCCATTGTTCAAAAAAGCTTATGTCTCATCTGTCTACTCGGTAATCTGTGGCCAGGACGTTATTATCTGAGGGGGGGGGGGGCTTTTTAAAAAATTCGGTACCTTTTTTTAAAAAATTACACTGGGCTTGGAATTTTTTCCTTTTTTGGGGGGGGGCATTTTTTCAATTAGGGGTTGGGTGTCCCCCCCCCCCCCCTCACTATGGGCCTGCACAGCAATAGTTTCGTTTCCACACAGCTATAATTTCTATGGCATTACTCACGCGTACAGGTCGTTGGTTTTCCTAACAGTCACTAGATTGCGCCATGCATCAATCAAATTAAGGTTGCAACTTCCCTAGTATAGTTTATTGCAATGTTTAGCCTATTACATTACAATAAGGTATTGTAATGTTTTAATCAATTATCTATTAATGAGTACTCCGAAACCAAGGACTCTCATGACGGGAGGAATTCTTTTATATGTATTTTAAATCTGTTTCACATCTAACGCTAATGCATTTAGAGTGGAATTTGGCACCGATGCGAATAGGTAAGTAAGCGGGGAGGGGTTGGACTAGTTTGGTTAGTCGGGAAATGTCGATCCTTATTCTTCTGGTTACCTCAAGTTTATCTTCGATTGAGATCACGCTACATTTTTGTTTCCTGGGAATTCATTTTTTTTTGGCATTGTTGGGTTCGGGAATTTGACAATTGCTTTGTTGCAGAGGTTAAGTGGCTTCATTCTGAGAAAAATTTGCAAAGTCCTAATCCCTCTTATCCATATGAATCCGTCAGTGATTGTATTTTACCGAATGGACAGAATATTTCTTGAAAAAAAAAAAACACATCGGGACCCCATTGTTTTGGGATAAACTTATGGCCTACAATTACTGCCATTACCGGATCGAACATTGACTACATACGATTTTTTTCAGTAGCAAAATAGCGTTGTCTTTTCATCCTAGACTGGTTCTGCATACGGAATCCGAAGCATCCTTCGAGTTGAAAAACTCTAGGTGAAGTTTCATCTGTTCGACGGCTTGAAAAATTCTAACCTGAACAACACTATTCCTTTTCAACATTTCGCCTTTTAAGTTGGGTTCAATTAACCTCGGTTGCTCAGCACTCATCTTCCAAAACGCTAGGTAAGTAATGACTAATCCTTGTCCTCTTTATTCTTTTTCCAAAAAAAATTAAACAGGAACAACAACATCAAACTCTGGTAAAGAACTAAAAAACCTGCTCCGATGTCTCCAAGAACATCGTCAGCAACACACCATAGCAACGTCTCTAGGCAATTGCCCCGCGCATTGTTACATTCAGTGACTATGGAAAAATCAATTTTTCAAGCTCGGTATATATATTTTTTTATCATCTCCAGTATATTGAATCAAAAGGTACATTATAATCTATCTAGTTACTTTTATGCATTTCTTTTGTTCATTATCGTATCTTTTTTCCTTTCACATATTTCATATTAATTTTAATATTTCTTTTATTCTTTTTCTCTTTTTACGTTTCTGAAAACGTTGTAAAAGGGGTGAAAAAACGACAAACGGGCAAACTATATCACAGTTCAAGGTTTTGCAGCACAAAACTAGCCCCGGGAGAATTCAAACAATTATAAATGAATTATAGGGCGCTTACAAACCCCCACTGCCGAACAGAAAGCTCACCCACAAGCGGAGATTTGATCCGAAAATATATTCTTCTGTCTTTTTCCCTTAGAGCGCATTGTGTGATGCTTTTCTTTTTCCAGATTCGAGGAGCCTCACATTAACTTCCTTGGCATCAAGACTCTTCGGACGGTTCTGCTATTACACCACTTGATCCCGTTTTCAAATTTTCTTCTTCTTCTTCAAAGCACTTTTTAGTTTTCTTTTAGTTTCTTTAGACTTGCCCTTTTTTTCTTTCTTCTTCTCTTTTTATTTTTCTCTTTTTCGTTTTCTTTTATTTTTTTCTTTTTATATACTTTTCCTCAGGTAGTAACTGTTTCCAAAAGTGTTGTGCGAATGGACTTGTTGGCCGCCTGCATCAACCACCTGAATTTCACTGTGCTCGAGGAAGCATCGCTGTAGTCCGTTTTCCTTGTCGATTCCAGTGCACCAGATCTAGTCGCTGGTTCATTGTTTATATTTTTTCCTGTCATGGCCCAAACCCTCTCCCAATCAGTGCACAAAGCTATCAGCTTGCTTTCAGTTTTAGTAGCCAAGGGTGGAACCTTTTGCCATAAGTAATCTGCCGTATTGGCTATTGCCAAAACTTCCAATTCAGTTTCTTGTATGGCTGCATCAAAGCACCACTCAGGCTTCACAGGTCGGAAGAGGAACTTCAAAAAGCTCTCACTCTCCAATTGCCTCCTGTGTCGAAGAATTCTCCTGCGTTCGGCTTCTGTTTTATTATCACCAAACCTCTCTTTAATTTTCTTTTGGCGTCTGGCCAAGATTCAGTCTCCTGTAGCAGTGCCCCAACCCAATGGGCAATGTAGGGTCCTACAACTAGCAGGAAAATTCGTTTCAGCATACGGATTGGTATCTCATTTACCAGAGCCTGATTTTCCAACTGAGCCAAATACACCCCGATATCCGTGTATCCATCGAAGAGTGGTAGATTAAGTCTTTAACTATATTTTCTCAAGTCTTCCTGACTTTTTCTCAGCAAAGCTTCCAAGACCTCTACTTGTCACTCCGATATATTATTTACCCGGTCCGAGGCTGCATAATTTGCACATTTGGTATATCGTTGTAAATCATTTCATACGAAGTCATCCATGTTGGCTACCTCCCATTCTGTTGCGTGGGGGTGCACAAAACCTCCATCTCTTATTCTTTTCAAATGGCGTTCTAGCCTCGCATCGCCACTCACCCAAGGAGTGTCTTCTACATGTAGAAAAGCATTAAGTTCATTTACTACCATCGTTCCCAATAAATTTGGCGGAAAACGCCGCTGATAGAGTGTAGCTAACAGTGTGGTTATCTGTCTTGGTTCCATAATCTTTATTCAAGTTTACTCAATCAGAAGAATTAAATATACATTTCTTCTATACTTTCCTTCAGGCAGCTCAGTCGCTACAATCGTGTATTCATCGTCAGAAGAAATTGTTCCAAACCAACCAAAACCCTGAAGGATATTCAGTCAAACACCGTCCTTTTCTTTTATAGTTTCTAGGGCAGTTCGCCTGTGAAAACAAATAAGTAGTATAACGAGGTACAAATTGTCAAGGTATGTTTGCCACGGTTATTTTGTCAGAGTACCTTTACCAGACTATTTTGCCAGAAAAAAACTTAACCCTCTGTAACGATTTTTTTTTACAAAAAGGTTAACAGAATTTATCGATTCCCTGACGCAAAGATTATTTAAGCTGACAATCTACCCGTCCAGTGCGCTTTACCAAACCAATTTGACCACACCCTTTTAGGCTATGCCCTTCCCAGATTCCCTTCATACAAAGATAACGTGTTTTCCAAAAAAAAGACGACTATCGAACAAGAGGGATCTGGGAAAATAAAGGGGTTTAATAGATTCTTATTGTTTTCAATTACATGCGCCATTTTACATATCATCAAACATGCTATAAAGAGCTAGGTTTATTTTACATCTGTTGCTGGCACTAAATAAAGTTCATAGAGTCTTAGTTTTGTAATTCCCTTCGCTTACTGTCACGCAGCACTATAAAGTCACTTTGCATCTTCTTTCGTCATCTAATTATCTTCCAGACATTGGTTGTTCCGAGATGCTTAATCCTTCTTTTCCACTCGGTCAGCAGAAAAGTAAAAAACAAAATATAAATATAAATTATGAACAAACAGAACTAATCAAAACAATAGGCGAGCAATACTATAAACTAGTTTTGGGAACAGGTATTGCACAGTTTTTAATAAATTATCTATTAATTCTTGTGACGAGAGGAATTCTTATATATGTATTTTAAGTCTATTCCACATCTAACACTAACACGTTTAGAGGGGTATTTTTTCTTTTCCAGCCAAAGAGCAAGGTTAGCAATATTGCATATCCCTTTTATTCTTCTAATTATAGAAAGTGGTATTTGTGTCGGACAGAGGCTGGTAAGCCTGAAAGTAGTTCCCAGGACGTGACATCACACGCCATCTGTTGAGAGAAATCATCGAAAGAAAACATTAAGTACCACTACGAAACAGTACCCGCCATCTGTTGAGAGAAATTTCAACTGTGTATATGAACGATCCAATGACGTATATTAAAGACAGACTCCGAATCCTATTGTTAACAGCGGCAGCGGCAAAAAGTGAAGCAAATTGAGCCATGATAGTTCTGGGCAGGAGTGAGCCGTGGAGTAATTAGCTGTCTGGCTGCTTTGTTTTTGAAGATTTTGGAGCCGAGGAATTATTAATTCAAAACCATTATTCAAAGTTGTTCTGCGTACAACTGTACAAACAGACAAGAAAAAGGATCAGGAACCATTTTCCACAAAAATAAATCAAAAATACGTAACTAAAATGAAAATACGTTACTGAAAGACAATCGAAACGAAATTGAAATTGAAACCATGATCGAAAAATTGTTTATAAAATATAATAAAATACTTCAAATACAAAGTAAACGAAAAGATAAACTTATCAGTCCGTGATCGGCGTGTGAAAGAATTATTAATCAGCTACTCTCGTGTTTAGCCATGTGTTTTGCATCATCTTCATCATCTTAGGGGGGGGGACTTAGTTGTGTTAGTCGGGGAATGCCGATCGTTAGTGTTACCTGTTACCTAAAGTTTATCTTCGATTGACTCACAAGGTATTGATCACGCTAACATTGTTTCTTTGTTTCCTGGAAATTCATTTTTTTTGGCGCTATTGGTTTCAGGAACTAGACAAATGCTTTGGTGGCAAGGATTAACTGGCTTCATTCTGACGAAAATTTGCAAAGTCGTAATTCCTCTTATCCATATGAATCCGTCAGTGATTATATTGCTTTTCCGAAAAAAAGAAACATTTTCTGAAAATAAACAAAAATACATCGGGATAAACTAACGGCCTACAATTACTGCCATCATCGGATCGAACGTTGACCACATGCGATTTTTTAAAGTAGCAAAATAGCGTTGTCTTTTCATCCTAGACTGGTTCTGCATACAGAATCTGAAGAAAAACTCTAACCTAAAGAAAACGGTTTCCTTTTCTACATTTTGCCTTTTAAGCTGGGTTCAATTAACCTCGGTTGCTCGGCACTCATCTTCGAAAACGACTAATCCTTTTTCCCTTTATTCTTTCTCAAATTGTGGTAAAGAACTAAAGAACGTCTCCAACAATATCGTCAAAACACACAATAACAATGTCTCTAGACAATCGCCCCGCGTATTGTTACATTCAGTGACTATGCAACAATCACTTTTTCAAGATCAGCAAATATATTTTTTTTTATCATCTCCAGTATATGGAATCAAAAGGTACGTTATAATCAAAAAATCATGATCGTTTGGCAAAACATGTGCACGAAACTGTAAATCGAACCATTCGGTGACTTTCGGTGAAAATCATGAACGTTTGCCAAAAGTGTGCACGAAACTGTATCTCGTTACTTTTATGCATTTCTTTGTTCATTATCGTATCTTTTTTCCTTTCACATATTTCATATTAATTTTAATATTTCTTTTATTCTTTTTCTCTCTTTAGGTTTCCGAAAATATTGAAAGGGGGGTGAAAAAAAACGACAAACGGTCAAATTAGTTCACAGTTCAAGGTTTTGCATTCAAGACAATTATAAATGAAGTTTAGGGCGCTACACAGTCTCCGTTTACAAACATCTCTGTTTTGTGTCTCCCATGATGAAGATATAGAATTTTATATCTCCATCATGGTGTCTCCTATTGAGAAAATGATGGATCTTTGGCCGGTTGCTCTTGCTCTGCGCAAACCTGCGCATGAACAGGGCTCTGCTAATTCAATCCATATTTGCCAACTTGATCAAAAATATTTTCGTGAATTTTTTTCGTAACGTACGATTGTCTAACTTTAACGGAAGTGACGTCAAAGTTTTTCGTTTTCGTACACAATGTACAGCTTCATGGCAAAAGGAGAAAATTATTGGTTACCCTTTTCCTCTCTAAGCAAAATGGTACTCAAATGAACCAGAATCATAGTTATTCTTTGGTTTTGATTTCTATTTTTTGTTACTTTTGATCATAATGCCTCGTCTAACAGAACTTCAGCTTGAATGTGAAAAATTTACTATTATTTCCATGGGCAAGAAAATAATTTTGTCAGATTGCTGCATCTGTAAATAGATCAGTTGATATCATACAAAATGTGTTTAAAAGAGGTGATAAATAAAGAAAAAATAAATTTATTGGGAGTGTCAGATTGGAAAGGAAATAATAATAAACAAATCCGGCGATCGAACACGAAAAAAAGAGACAAAGAGAAAAGATAGCAAACGAAGAGGCCGTAAGAAACGAGACAAATTTAACTGCCCATCACCCAGAGTTAAGAATAGAAGAGCAGAAGAGAGCAAGAGAGAGAAATCAAAGTGCTCGTGGGAAAGGAAAAACACTGAAGAAAAGGCGATTGGAAGAAAAGGGAGTGAAGGAGGAAAAAGACAAAAAGGTTCTGGATTCGAGCGAGAAGGTCGAAAAAGTTCGAGCTCTTAGGGATTGCAGAAAGATAGAAATGAGAGTATGCTGTCGAGAGAAGTAAAAGAAATTCGGAAGGACCATAACCGTCGAATTACTCCGAAGCACATGAGCAAGAGCGGCTTACCACGGAAATGCCAGGTTTCAAGCCGGAGAAGAAAAGGATTTTACGACGTGGGATTGGAAACCTCGTGGCCCCGAAGCTCCGAACGAAGCGGATGGGCTGGTCGAGCCCGGAAAAAATCTCATGCTCGCCGAAATGTTAAGGCAAGTGACTTTGCTACTAATTTCAATGAACGGACTTTTTATAACTCGAGAGCCCGCAATTTTCCCTGCGAGAACAATGCTACTCAACCCCATAGAACCTGTCGTGTGCCTAGCCTCTCGCCATTAATATTAATAGAGCCAGAGGTACCAGATGCTTCAAGCGTTAATGAGGATTATTTTCTCAACAAAGAGACTGAACCTGCCCCAGAGGAAGGAACCGAGGAGCAGTCCGAAATTAGGAATCGAGACCGAGGGATAAAGGAAGCCACGCCGACGAGTTCTTTAGAAGAAGAAGGGGCCCAGCTGTCCGCCACAGCCAATATAGAGAGCCAAAAGTTGGGGGCCAACGTGCACACCAGTCCAAGTGCCCCAGCCACCCCGCGATTGGAGGACAGCGGCATTGCGAGTGCGCGCCCGGCAGTGATCTCTTGCTGCGAGCTGCGCTCGGCTTTTGCATCTCCCTGGCGGTGTATATTACTAGAGCTAATTTTATAGAATTTAAGTGAACTATTTAAGATTAGAACTGACTATTAACTGCGCAACTTAATCTCCCTTTTAAACTGTGCTCTTTAATTAAGAAGAATTGCTTCCTTGCTAGATAGGTGTAGATGCTTAGCAATTAAGCTAATATCCCGTTCTTTTATATTAATTGTAGTCCTGGGCCACACTCCTAGAAACCCACAAGGGTCGCCGCTTGTAGTTACTGCGGTGCCAGAAATCACAGGATTTCGACGTCCTAGGTCATACTAGGAATTGAGCATCGAGGCCAGGATCCTGCTTTCGTAATTCAATCCTCTGACGTTCATGCGGACTTTTACTATACCTGATTGACCATTGTTGAGTTTATTCTGATTTTCTGTACAATTTGATACCATTAAATTTCATATTTAACCGACAAATTTCGTCACCCTCCTCCTTTCTCTATACACGACAGTTTAATGTTTATCAATTATGTAGGATAATTAATTTATCTAAATAAAAAATCGTGACAGGGTGAAAGTCTCTTGTTACAAAACGGGACAAGAAAGGAATTGTTCCCATGGCATACGAAGAAGGGCATGTACACGCGACAAATATCCAACGACCCATCCATCCTAGTAGGCGCCACTATACACTCACTCACCAAAAGTCATGGCACACCCTCCAATCAGATTCCCTGTCCGTAATGAGACAGAGCCCGCTGCATCGATTCTCGGAATGCAGGAGCATATGACTTCTTGATATCACAATCATTGTAAGCAGAACTAGCTGCAGAAATGGCAGCACGCAGAAAGTTATCCGCATTTGAATGGGGAATGATTGTTTGTGCCAGAAGGATGGGTGCCTGAATATCAGATATAGCCAACACCCTGCAATTTACCCGCACAACCGTTGCACAACAAGGGGTCTATCGAGAGTACACCCAACAAGGGGTTACAACCCATGGCGAACAGCAGACGGGCCACCCACGCCTCATTGATGCCAGAGGTGTTCACGGGTCAACTGGTTGACAACTGCTAAACGGAGGGAAACAGCGGGCCAAGTCACCATGCGGTACAACCAGGGACGTTCCCCAACTATGTCCGTGCAGACAATTCAGCGAACCTTGGCAGATGCAGGCTTTGGGAGCAGGAGGCCACAACGGATGCAGGCTTTGGGAGCAATGCCTATAGTGGGCCATCGACTTTGGACCACTGAGGACTGGCAAAGGGTTGACTGGCCCGACGAGTTACGGGTTCAGCTGTACAACGCCGATGGTCGTGTCCATGTCTGGTGTAGGCCACACGAAGCCATGGACCCCGCTTGTCAGGTGGGTACCACTCAGGCAGGTGGAGGGTCCATATTGGTCTGGGGTGTTTTCTTGTGGCATGCAATGGTTCCATTGGTGCATCTGACATCCACTCTGCGTGCTACTTCCTACGTCGATCTGCTTGGGAAACACCTACACCACTTCATGAACTGTTTATACCGCACACGCGATGGCATCTTCCAGCAAGATAATGCGCTCCACACATGAACCTTGTGATATGGCAGTGGCTGGAGGAACATGCTACCGATTTCGCGACAATGATTTGGCCCCCACGTTCCCCAGATCGCAATCCCATTAAGCATTTGTGGGACATCATCTAACGGTCTTTCAGGTCGTCACCAACACAACTGGTAATTGCAGCCTCGTTATGGAGTGCAGTGGCGACGGTATGGCTTGCAGTGCCTGTGGATGTGTTGCAGGGACTGATTGTCACTCTTCCACGACGGGTCGCTGCCGTTATCCAGGCCAGAGGGGGCCCAAGACGTTAACTTTTTTTGAGTGATTGTACTTGGAAGTTATTATGACAGAGTGATAACGTAAAATATCTGAAAGTGATGTTAAAGCCCAAGTTAACCAAACAAATCAACATGATCTAAAGGCATGGGCCAAAGAATGGGAGACACCGGTCTTTTCGGATGAAAAGAAATTTAATTTGGATGGCCCCGATGGGAGCAGGTATTATTGGCACGATTTGGGAGATTCTCCCAAAGAATAGCCAGCAGATGGATGGTGAGTCAGTCATGGTCTGGGTAGGTATGGTCCATGGCGGGAAGACGGATTATAAATTACCAGCAACAAAATGAATTCAGAAAGAATAAAGGAGAGGAAACCACTAATCCACCTAAACCTTATGTGGATTAGTGGTTTCCTCTCCTTTATTCTAACGTCTGTCCACAGTATCTGGCTCCATTTATTTAGTGAATTCAGAAACTTATCAAGAAGTTTTGCATAGTCATTTATTTCCGTTTGGCTCACTCACTGGAAGTAACCAGTGGTGTTTTTAACAAGACAATGTATCGTCACATGTCGAAATCAAGAATGGAGTGGTTCCAGAAAGAAAACAATTATTTTCCTTCTAGAAACCCTGACCATCCTACGAAGAATGCATGGGCGATGTTGTCAAGTGCTGTTTATGCTAATAACACTCAATATTCCAATGTTCACGAGCTACAATAGTCATTTACACCAAATTAAAGAAACTGACCTTCAAAGATTGATTGAGACAGTGCCTAATTGGATGTTTAAAGTGATCGATAACAACAGTGATTATGCTGTTTATTAACAATTTTGAGGTGCCTTAAATATTTGAAAAATTATATTGTATTTATAATTTGTGTTCAGCGAATTTGGTCAAAGTTTAACCATTTGGTCATATTTTACGTTCATTTGCAACTTTCTGCAAGCGTTTATGAATAATACTTTGTGGCTTCCGATTTCTTATCTTTTACAGTGTAAATCTACATAAAGTATTTTTTGCTTATTATGTATCAGATGTCTGCTATGTATATTTATAAATACTGTGCGCACTGTAAGGATATTTTTTACTCTTGTAGTTATTGACTGGTTGGTTCGATTTTTGTGGGCTCATTTCTTATGGTTGATTATTTGTCCACATAGCTCAAGACAAATTAAATATCCATGCTCACAGCAAGACTCGAACCCAAGAACGATTTGACGAACACGAGAACTACACATAGGCCACTCAAATGCATAAAAAACAAACTCTACTTCTGTAGAAAGAACAATAACTCCGAAACCACTATTCCACATAATAAATATTAATGACTCAGATGTACATTTCGGAAACGAAGTTTCCTTCATCAGTGAGTAAAGAACCTCACTTCTGTGTTCTAAGTTTAAAAAGGGTACTCTGTGTAATCATGAACAAAGTAATTTCACATAAATGTTACTATTTTACTCTTAACGAATGATGTTACTTCAAAAATCTTCAGCACCCAAAACACAGGCAATCAATAAAAAACAGGTTCAGTACACTAAAGATATATAAATAAAAGCGTGTTTAAAGTTCATAGCTAATAAATAAATAAAAACATTTAAACTTTCAGAGATTAAAATCACTTATATATAAAAATATCTATTTTTTTCTTCCGAGTTATCATTCAATTGTTCTTTCATAAATGTCGATGTTAATATCACGTTATCAGGCTTTTTTTTGTCATAAATGTGATAGCGACTTATCATATTTTCAGCTAGAAAACGAAACGATTACAATTGATTCGTTGCTCAATATGAGCCAGCTTAGGGTTTCCTTTCTTTTGTTTTAATTTAGTATGCCAACAAAATGCTATCGGAAAAGTATTTGCAATAATCAGAAACTGCCATTTGTAAAAGATAATGGAGATTAGACCGAATAAGTTCCACTCGAAAGAGAGAGAGCTTTTACAGTCCCAATATGGTGAGGAGTCGGAGTCTCGTGCTCTTCGCGACTACGGTAGTGACCGGGATCTTCGCCGTTCACGATTCGAACGCCGGACCATGCACTCCACCGACAGATATCAGTGAGTACAACATTTTGTTCAGGAGTGACTATTCATTCGGGATGTTTTGATAGTTTCATATACTTCATTTTTTTAATCAAGCTTATCTATTAAGAAATAAGTTCTCTTACTATGTGATCCAATAAGATGTAATCGCATGGAGGAGATAGATGCTTTACATGTTTTGTCTTAATGTGCAGTCGATAGAATGACTTTCATTGTTTAATAAATTGAAGACAAAATGATAACATAAAATCAATTTTCTATCGATCAATAGCATATTGAACAAACGCACAATAGATGATAAATAAATACATGTCCACTCTCCTCTAAAGCAAGAGATAGGATAGCAAACTAATAAATCAACTTTGAGTATCTAAGCATAAAATACTTGGAATTCTTGTTACGATTTAATAAGACACCAAAAATATTAAATAAAACTATCATGAAATTTTACGAGCATATTGTTAAAGACTGAAAGTAAAACATTAATTTCATAACAACGGCATTACTACAAACGCAGGGAGGAAAGCGAAATAAATGTAAATTTAGCCTTTGAATCACGAATCCCTATACTTAGATAAGCATATCATGTTTCTTAAATAAAATAGCTTTACGAACTTTAATCGCTTTTTAAATTATCTATCAAATGAAGGGCTCGGGGCAATAATGACGTAACCCACGAGGAAGAAGTTCTTACTAAATGTAATAACTACTGCTTGTGAAATCCATTTACAGTATTTTTCAGTATCAATTGCACAAGTAAATTGCAGTCACAGTAAAGCAAAGCATCAACCATACCGATTTACATGTTTGTTAAAAATATAAGATCACTTTTCTCAAAAAATTCTTCCCTTGGGTTACGTCTTTATTGCCCCGAGCCCTTCAAATGGACTTGACGATTCAAATGTTGCAAAAATGTACACAGGATTTAATTGGATCTAGTAATGCTAAAAGGAACCAACCTACAACTAATCTGCAGATTGTTTGGGGTTTTTTTTTGTTGCAAACCGTAAGTTAGACTTTTTCCTGCACTCTACTGACACTAACGCATATATTTTGACTTTGTGGTATGGTTCCTTTTTGCATAACTAGGTCCAATTATGCATTCTTATTAAACTGAGGTCATTATATCGTTGTATGAAACATTTAGAACGATTCTGTGTCTAAATGTGAGTTGTGAAGATGGATATATTTTCATTTAGAACTTTATAATCTATTTGAGAGGTTAAAGATGTAATACATACATAAAATTTGCATGCGCCTAAGTAGCCAGGAACACACGCTTTTAAGCAGACATAATGATTAAAAAAACGTCTCAACATTCTTGTGTTGTTACGAATATTTTTATTCATTAACTTTCGATTATATTGATTTTGCTCATTGCATAACGCTTGAAGGGGAAAGGGAGATTTGAAAACACCACCTAAATTTCGCAAATTATATACAACATGTACTTATATAGAAGTACCTTGCAACTCCAGATATCAGCAACATAGATAAATACAACGGTGGCAAAATTTACAGTATGTCATGTTCATCATGCAATAAATTTTATTTAAGCCTTATTTCCAGAAAATTTTATAATAGATACAAAGATCATAAAAGAGCCTGGATATACAACGATGGAAAACTATTTTGCACCCCATGTCAACAATACTCAACACAAATTCGGACCAATTATAGACTCAATACAAGTCATAAGAACATCCAGCAACTACAGAATAACCAACCTATTAGCAAATTAAGAATTATACAAAGTAAATTGTCAATATAAAGAAGAGTTTCTCAACATCCAACAAATCATTCTTTTCGAAGGGGAACACCACACCATATCGATCACATTCTACTCATAGATGGTATCCTACTCTTTGGTGGTATAGATTGGAGATGGAACGTTAATTGAAGGCGCATTCTCTTAAGGTCAGCGGTTTTTTATATCCTATTCTTTAAGGCTGTTTTTTCTACAGATCTTATTTTGGAAAAGCCCTTTTCAGGGCTAGCAGTCTGACTATTCTTTACTTATTATTTTAAATTTTATCATAATGCCAGACTCAGGCAAAGCGTTAAGTGGCATTGCAAGCCAAAAAACAAGTGACGGTAAATATACATATGGCGAGATATATAAAGATGCCTGTAAAGATTACAGATTCGAAGCTTTTGATGCTATAATTAAGGATAAGCTAGAGGTTTTGCGCCAAGAAATGTGCACTAAATATGATAATTTACAAGGAAAAGTCGAGTCACTAAAAGGGAACATAACTGAAATCCACGATAAAATTGCTAATATGAATGCTGAAATATCTGCAGCAGGTAATGAAGCCAACGAGAACTTTAATAAGTTGGAGCAGTTCCTCAATGATCAATTCTCTGCTCTGTCAATGAAAGGTAATCAGCCTACAGGTGAAACTTCTGACTATCTAAGAGACTCTTGTGAAATAGAGAGTGTGAATCATCAGCCTATGGAAATTATCCCCTACGGCTTAGGGAGTAATGATAACGATGGCAAAGACCCGAATAGTACAAATCGCAAAAGGCTATATAATGATACGGATAAATGGATACCTGCAAAATCCAAAAAGGCTAAAAAAGCGTTGAAAATTGACAACATCAAGGATGTTGTTAATATAAATGATACAATCGCTGTTGCTTTTCGAGAAAGCAAGTCCGAACAGCGAAAAAATGTTGAAAAGCCAAATACCAAGAGCAGCTCCTATATTCCGCCAATCATACTACGTACTCACGGTCAGCCAATCAAGCAAATCCTGGGCGAGATTCAAAAGCATGTGGCGATTAACCAATTACTGTACACACAGGCAGAGCAGAGACGATCAAAATAAGGTGTCATGATGAGGAAACGCATAGTAAATTGGTGTCTGGCATTAAGGCTGATAACGTGCTAAAGATTCAGCATCATCAATTTAAATCGGAAAAAGTCCTCAAATACGTTATACGAAATGTAGACGTGACCTATGACCTTAACGATTTTAAGGAAGACCTAAAAAAGGTCAATTATTTTCCTGAGAAAGTGATCAGACTTAAAAAATCTAAAGGATCCATAGATATGCCCATGATTCTGGTTCTGTTAGCGAACACAGAGCACAACAAGACTCTAAGAAATGTTACTCGCATAGGACCCTTAGCTGTATCCATCGAAATGTTCCGTGGAAATAAGAGACCATTACAATGCTTTAATTGCTTACGATTTGGTCATATATCTCTAGGGTATACTGAAGCCCCTCGTTGTAACAAATGTGCTAAAGACCACCAGTTCGATTAAAGGACAAGATCCTCCAAAGTGTATAAGATGCGATGGGCAGCACACATCCAGTTATACAAAATGCCCAAAATATCCGCAAGTCAAACGAGTCCCAACTAAAGTTACTCCGGAGACATCCTATGCCTCAATAGTCTCGAAAACGGATAAAAGATTTAACATAAATGACATTCAAGACATCTGCAAACAACTAGGCAGTATATGCCATTTGTATAATGAATTAGGCAAAAAATATCCACAAATGAGTGGAATTCTTACGAGCAAACACTGAGATTATGGCTGATCGACGCTATACTGTTATTAACAGAGGAAAGCTTCGTTGCGTCATATGGAACGCCAGGGGAATTCCCCGGAGGCGTATTGAGTTTTATAACTATTTAATTAAATGGGATATAGACGTGGCATTTGTTTGTGAGACACGTCTAAAGACGGGCCAGGACTTCAGAATCCCGGGCTACTGTGTCTATCGCAAAAAATAGAATTATTACTCCCAATGTCAAAAGCTCATCTGGAGGTGCAGCAATTATCGTTAAAAAAGGCAATCGGCTTCGGGAAGACCTCAACAGGAATGGAGGTGGCTTCTGTTATTATCACGGATACTATTATTGGCGATGTTAAATTCCTGGCTCTTTACAACTCTCCCAAGCATAAGATCGATGTTGACGAGCTCGATGAGCTATTCTCTGGGAGTATCCCAGTGGTAATGGCGGGAGATTTGAATGCTAAGCACTCGCAGTGGAACTCCAAACGTCATAATCAGAACGGTGTCATATTATCTAGATATATACAGAGCAAAACTGATATCATTGCGATAGGTCCTGTAAACGACACATATTACTGTGATCACTCACCTACAAGTGATGTCCTTGATATTGTTTTGCTGAAAGGCTTCTATAAGCCATTCGATATTTTTACTGTTGATGATTTATCTTCAGATCATAAACCGGTCGCACTGAATTTTGAAAATCTCAATATTGACTGCAGAGAACAAATGGGGCTTAAACGAGATTGGAAACTTTTCAGAGATCTTCTCAAAAATGACAGTAATCTACTCAATGATGTGCATAGCACGGAGGAGATTGACATAAATGTTGAAAGGGTCACTACACGTATTACTGAAGCCATCAATGCTTGTGCTTCTCCAGTAGACGTGAAACGGCCTGATCATCTCGATCTTACTCCAGCAATCAAGTATCTAATAGATCAAAGAAACAGAGTAAGGAGGCAATGGCACCGAACACGAGAGCCTTGGCTTAAAACCAAATATAACCGACTTACGAGAAGAGTACATGAGGAAGTAAATAAACTTCGTAACGATAGATGGAATGAGAAGGTGAAGAGCTTGTCAACCCAGGACAATTCTATATGGTGCATGATTCGAGCCTTACAAAACAAAAAGGCCATGAATATTCCACCGCTTTTAGACACTATTGGATATTTCATAACTAATGACCAAGACAAAGCACAGCTTATCGCTGATTCACTTAAAAAACAATTCGTGACTCCAAAGGATGATCGTCCAGAAGGACTAGAAATATCCAAAATGGTAGAAAGCAGCATAACAAAGTATTACAACAATAGCCATCATGTGGCCAAACATAAAATACAGGTAGCTGAGATTCAAAATTGCTTTAAGAAACTCAAGAAAAAGAAGGCACCAGGTAAAGACACTATTAATAACAATGCCTTAAAAAACTTACCGCAAAATTTAAGTAGTGATATCACTCAAATTATAAACGACTGTTGGGATAACTGTTACTTTCCGGATACATGGAAACAGTCTGTTGTTCTAAGTATCCCTAAACCCGGTCAAAATCCTGCAAACCCTGTAAGCTACAGGCCCATCAGTTTGCTGTCTTCTATATCCAAAGTCTTG
>JAHWFO010092920.1:189910-234613 GCA_023313115.1 Rhysida immarginata | reverse complement strand
GTTAGGCTTCTTGACTACCTCAGTGTATTTCATTTGGAGTTTATTCTTCTTAGATGAGCTTTATGAAAGCGCTGCTTTCATCCCATCCTAACAAATATGCATCTCACTTTTCGATTGCCGATTGTAGATTATTCACACTCAGCTGATGAGCTTTGTGAAAGCGCTGCTTTCGTCCCATCTGAAGAAATGTACACTTCACTGTTTGATTGTCGATTGTATTCACACACACTTTCATCTGGTGAGTTACTCCCTTCTTTTCCACTAGCTGAATGATGAGAGCTTCGCCCTCGAAAAGCGCTTCTAGGATACGGTTGTATTTTTCTTTTTACTTAATTATTGTTGTGGTTAAAGAGTTGTTTTTCTTTTGTCTTTATTTTCATTTCTTATAGAAAGAATCAAATTGATCATGTATTAATGAATTATTGGTATAAAAGCTGTATAAAACAAGTTAGGAGTTATAGAGGAGCAGACTACAGCACGGATCACTATTTGGTACTCTGTGTAGAACAAATTAAATTAAAGGTCAAATTTGGAAGTCAAACAGATAGAAGAATAAGTTATAATTTGGAACTGTTAGGAGATTGGGAAATTAGACAAAAATATGAAGAAAGAATTGGTGAGAAATTGAAGGGAAGGAGTAATATAAACAGTGCCAACGACCATTGGAAATTAATAAAATCAGCAATTCAGCGAGTTTAATAATGAATGCCAAGATGCCATAGGGAAGAAGAGAAAGGCAAAAGAAAATTGGTCAAATGAGAGTAACGTTAAAGAGGAAAGAGGATTACGGCAAAGTGAATAAAGAAGCACATAAGATAATTAGAAGATGCAAATGACAAGCACAAAATCAAAGAGGCACGAATATGGAGATGGAAGTCTGATCGTAAAGAAATTGAAAAGTTTGTTGCAGAAGTAAAAAGACATAGACAAGGAAATCAACAAAGAGGGACACCGACCCTCTATGAAGATGGAAGTCTGATCGTCGACGACTCTGAAATTAGTAATGGATTTAAAAAATATTTTCCTGAAAAAAATTACTGAATTGCGAAACATCAGAAAATCCGTTAAATTTTCAGATAAGGCAAGGATGTGAAAATAATGACGACCCTCAACAAAGGGTGAAGTGGAAGTGGCTATAAATCAATTAAAAATAATAAAAAGCCCAGGACAGATGAGATTCCATCTGAGGTGATTAGGTATGGTGGAAATGAACTGAAGGAGAAGATATTTCTACTAATTAGAGAAATATGGGAAAAGAAGAACTTCCGAATGAGTTGACGAAATCTATATTTGTTCTCATTATGAAAAAGAGAGACCTAAAATGTGATAATTATAGAGGATAATTGCATGTTAGTGAAAATTGCTGGTTAATGAAATAAAGTAGGGTTTGGTAATAGCAATACGGTAGCGTTTTATTTTCGTTATATGCGTTTCAAGAATAACCTCATCATCAGGAGCTATAATCACTACAAAGCTGATACAGACAATCGACAATCGATCAGTGAAGTGGAAAGAAAAGACATGAGTCATCCATGAGCCTAGCTCACTTTGCATGCTTGCCCAAAAAGTAAACCAGATGATTTACACTGAGTTGGAAAAGAAGCCTGATGAACCTTTTAAATCATCCTGAAAGGAAGTCCCTACAAGGCAGGGACGAGAGACAGATTGTAGATTGCCGATTAGAGAGTCCAATCAACAGGATCTAAAAGATACAGTAATTGGGGAACATGGACTTGTTGTGCCATCGAAACAGGCATCCAGGATATGATGGGGTCATCGAAACCTGAGGGAACCCTTAACAACGAGTGTGTAATCTAGAATAGCGGAGACGAGAATATTCTCATGGTTTTCTATCTTGGGCAACATGTTCATCAGACGTGTCTGGGCATAGGTACCTATGTGGGGCATCCCTAGATCATCATAGAGTGGTTGTTGCCAACTCTTCTGTCAAGTTGGGCAATGGACTAGAGAGCAACATTTAGAAGGTCTGAAGCAAATAGCAGTTCCACCTTGATTTGCAAATAGCAGCCCAAGCAGGCATACCGTGAAGCAAAATGGAACCTAGTACTACCTCGTATAACAATAGTTTGTTATCCATTCCAAGAGCTTTATTTTACCCCAGGAACGCGATCAAGGTGAACTTCGCTTTCTTGGCCTTGTTGAGCGCATATTGAACTTGGTTGTTCCATTTGAGTTTGGAGTCAATCATAAAACCGAGATACTTATAATTTTTACCTACTCAAGCTTTCTGCCATTAAGGAAGAGTGATCTTGGAGGATTTTTGCGTTTGCGAGTGATAAACATGACACACTTTTTGACATTCAGCTGTAATCACTACTTAGAGAACCAGCTCTCACACTGATGCAGAGCTTTCTGCAGTTGACTGATGGAGTGGGCAGGGTTATGTGCCCAAGTCATGATAGCTCCATCCTCCGCAAACAACTAGAGATTGAATTTTGCAAACTTAGGAAAGTCATGAATATAGAAGTTGAACAAGTCTTGACCGAAGACAGAGGCTTGGAGAACACTAGCTTTTATATCACAGGGATTAGACAAGGAGTCACCAACCTGGGCACGAAATTGCCTATTTGTCAGAAAGGAGCGAATCAAAGCAATTTGGTCATGAGGGAACCCACAAGAAATGATCTTGAAAATGAGACCATCATGCAGACTTGATCAAATGCCTTTTGAACGTCGAGGAATATGAGACCACCACACATGGAAAGATTAAGAGGATTGCTTAGATCAGCAACTAGCCTCCATATCTGTATCTCGCAAGAATGACCTGACCGAAAACCAAATTGCTCTTTACTTGTTTGCCTCGCAGAAGTCATTGAACCTCTTAAGAAGACCTTGGAAAGCATGGGCAGCAATCTAATGGGCAGGAAGAGCAGGATCAAGTCCAGGTTTGGGAATGGTGAAGATGACTGAGTCCGATATGTCAAGCACTTGGGAAATGTCCGATATGCCAGCAGTCATTCATGACCATGGTGATACAGCGAATGACACTAGGGGTAGATTCTTGAGGGTACCGTTGATGATGGTGTCGATACCAGCTGTCTTCTAACTTTTTAGGTGCTTGATGATACTCACAATCTCAGCGATTCAAATGGTATTTGGAGAGGTAAGATCTCATTGAGTAAGGCCAAACTTATCACACTTATCCTTAATTTCACGGGTAATATTAACCAGACAGTCCTTCTTTGGCGTAGTGAATTGAGTTTTTAATGAATTAGCGATAAGTTGGGCTTTGTCCTGATCACTGCTAGAAAAATCGCCATCTTTTGTAAGCAGAGGTGGGAGATCAATGGGTCTGTTGTTCTTAAGGGCTCTGACTGTACTCCAAAGAGAGTTGTCCTGGACGGACAGAGTCTTGCTTTTATCATTCCACCTTTGATTCCGTAATTCCTTGATTTGCTCAGTGACCTTGTGTGAAAGTCCTTTGTACTTGGTCTTGAAACGATGAAATCTGGTACACTGCCATAATCTTCTGAAGGTGTTTTTTTCATAGATGAGATGCCTATGGAGGGAAGAAGTTCCATATGGTCTGGTCACTTGCATCCAACAGGAGAAGCATTGGCATTAGTAGCCATAACAATGGAGCGATTGGCGTTTTTGACATTCTCATCAATGTCACTGCTGCCGGCAGGGTCCCGGTAAGGAATGCTACAGTCATTAAGAAGTTATCTAAAAAACTTCCAGTCTGGCTTATAATGAAGACTTATCCTCGGATCGATATTAATCCCCGCAAAATTAAGAGCAACAGGAAGGTGATCTGAAGATAAGGTATTTACTGCAAAGATATTATAGGGTTTGAAAACCCCTTGAGGATAGCAATATCAAGCACATCACTTACAGGTGAGTGATCACAATAGTCGGTGTCTTCAAGGGGACCGATGACAGAAGTTTCAACCTGATCTAACATGTATCTGTAAAGCACTTGTTAATTTGTATTCTAATTTCTCTTTTGAAGAAACCATAAGCATTATAGAAACATACCTATTGAACAATAACACCGACAACGACACCATTGTGGATATAATCAACGTGCTGAAGTTAATACACAGCCAAAACTACTTCAAATTTAATGAAGTCTTCTTCAACATTCCAACGGGGATAATGAAGGGATCCTCCATCAGTACCATCCTTTCAGAAATATTCTTGCAGCACCTTGAAGAGAAACATGTCGCCCTACTACTAAAGGATGGAATGGTTGTGTTCTACCGATGATATGATGATGATACATTTATGGTCCTAGAAGACGAAGCCGAAGGAATTATTAACCAAGTTCAATAGTGTTCACAAAAACATATACTATGAAAATGGAATAACAAAATTCTATAAACTTCCTGGATTTGTCAATACAGAAAAACGCGTCGACAAAAAGGCTGAAGTTTTCTCTTTAGAGGAAACCAACAACTACAGGAAACACCCGCTACAACAAAAATCGGCCGCATTGAGATATCTATTTCATCGCGCCCTTACCTACAACATGAAAAGGAAGGACAAGAAGGACGAGATTAGCGTTACTTATGAACTGTTCAGAGCCAATGCCTTCTCGGATACGGTCACAAAGGCAATATCTACGGCCTTCCGCAAGACTAAACATGGTATCCAATAGAAAAGTAGCCGACGCAAACACCCCCTCCCCGAACCTACAAATTTCGCTACCTTTACGTACACGCGCCCAGAGATTATCAGGGTCACTAATATCTTTAGGGACCGTATTTTAAAGATAGCGCATAGAACATCCAAAGAGTGTAAAAAAAATACTAAACCCGAGAGAAAAACCGAATAATGACAACGAATTCCTAGCATGTGGGTATACAAACTCACTTGCCCCGCATGTGGAAAGTACTATTTGGAATTGACAAGGAGGACGTTTAAAGAACGATTTGGGGAACATAGGAGACCAAAAGTCTGCATTCGCGGACCACCTCATAGCGAGTCGTCATTGTTTTGGACCCAAGGAAGAAATTATGACCATAGTTAAAGTTAGGGGTCATTCACAAAATACTTCGCTTGACGGGGGGGGGGGGGGGGAGAGGGTTTTAGAATTTGTGACAAAAGTGAACGGTAAAATGGGGTGGGTGCAGAGGGATATCATAGTATGAACGTTCTGCTATATAAAAAAGTTCATTAAATATTCTCCAAATTATTTCTGTATATTCGTAGATATTTTTTCTTTTCTATTTTCTGTTTATATTTCATTCTTTTTGTTATTGCTCATTTCTGATCACCCACTGTTGTTTGATTTAACTACACTGACTCAACTTTTCTGATCCTACTGTAGACCACTTAGTATCGCGTTTTGCCTCCTTTTGACTTCTTAACAGCTTGAGTTCGTGGAGATATGGATACAACGAAGTGCTGAAAGCGTTGCCAAGGTATTGTGTACCATGCAGATGTGAATGTTTCAAGTAGATTTTTATCATTTAACGAGGGTGTAGGCTTGCAGCGAATATTCCCTTCCGGTTCATAACATAAATGTTCTAACGGTTTGAGATCTGGCGACTGGGTGGGCCACTGTATTAAAGAAAAATGATCATCTTGTTTCTGGAACCATTTCATGGTGTGTGTGCACAGGCGTAATATCCTGCTGTAAGTATTATCTCCTTTGCGGATAAACTGTCAACATGAATGGATGCATCGACAGCAATGCCAACATAAGCTCTGGCATCCAGACGTGAATCCAGGAGAATTATATCATTATATTGTTCCATGCGCTTTCACAGTTGTCGACAGACATGATCGAACCATAGATTCATGTTGTTTGTGCTAAATTCTGTGTTCGCCATCAACATGATCTACCATGAATTTCGGTTTATTGCACAAAGGGAAATCTTTTCAGTCGTTCGTAATCCATTGCTGGTGTTGCTTTGCTATTTTCTTATTATTGCTATGATTTGTAGACTAAACTGCCGATGTAAAAGCTGGATTACTCGGTTTTTACACTGAACCTGTCACTTGAATGAAAAATTAGAACTACAGAATTTTGTGTATGCCAGACAAACACTTGCTGAAATTTGATCATAAATAGAAATTGATAAATACCCTGTTGTATGTGAATATATTAGTCTAGAAACGTATAATCTAGAACAACTAAATATCAAGAAAAAGATATGTCATGGGAGAAAAAACACGTTCGAAGAAGCCAGTATTTATTGCAGATTGTGAAATGTCTCGATCAAAGCTGTTGCACGCCATTTCGCAGCTTTATACAAAAGGCCGTTTTTACCAGCACTTTTGGCATTAATTCAAAGTGAAAACGGACTGAACATTGCTAATGATACCGAAAATATTTCTGTGGCAGACTTTAACCGAGACCATGAAAGATGACACTATATTTAAAAATTTCATTGAAATACCTTACGATTATTGCTGTTCTACGGTTAAAAACAGGTTTCAAAAAGAGAATTTGTAAAAAATGCAAAATTTGTTTTGCATCTATAACATATTTGAAAGAACACCAGACGTTTTGCAGGCTCCAGAATTTTGTGTCGAAAATCAGACCAACTCGATTTGCTGCACAACGACAGGGCAAACTATTGGCTGTTTTTTCAAATCAAGATAATCAGGAAGATGCTGAATGGCTTGAAGAAGATATGATAGACACAGTTAATATAACAATACCATCCTTTAATTTTAAAAATCCACCAGGCCTAGAAGAACATCTGCAAGCACCATGGAACTAGATTTTATTTTGTATAAATTTGTTTTAAAAAGTTACAATATAAATAGGGTGAACAGATATTTTCGACGCCAACCCGGGACACAACCATGAAGAATCCGGGACACATAATTTTTGACAATTAAAAAAATTATCAATATCCAATTAATATATATTTATCCATTTTTTAAACAAAAAAATACATTTCATTGTTTGAACAACATTAAATTAGAAATAACAATTCAATTAAATTACAAATAGTATTTATTAGCAAATGAACAAAATGCATTAGTCAATATTAATCTGGTGTGTGCACCTTCTTCAAAAATTCTTCGTTATCTCTTTTATAATTAAAAAACTCTTCACACGATTCGGCGGTGTTACACTTTGTAATTATCATTTCTTTCAAAGTTTCGACTTTTTATCCGAATTTTTCAGAAGTCCATGTATTGTTTACAATTAAAAATACACGTTATGTTGCCGCATTTGTTCCCGGCAAGCACAAAGATAATTCAATTTCAAATTCTTAAAAGCAATGTGATTATTCTGAAAATTGGAAAAAAAATCTCAGTCTATTTTACATCAATGTCAGTTTATTTTCTGACCATTGTTGATTTTGTTCGACGGTTACGTATCGTTTTAAAGTCGATATTTCGTTAAAAAATCATTATCAGAGAATTCTCCTTCTTCAAAATATTACATTTTGAAACTTAAAAGTAAACTCCACACCGAAAACAACATTGTTTAAAATGAAAGATGAAGGTCTCAATAAGAACATAGCATGTATAAAAATTTTCAATCCGAACTCAAAATTGATAAAATATATAAAATAACTTTCATTTTTTGCTTCCCTCTGTTTCGGCGCCATGATCAACACTGGCGCCATGTTTCGGCAACTGTTACATCAAAAGTTGCCAAGAAGTGCGAAGGAGTTTCGAATTCGTGACGTCACACATTGGACGCTATCGGTTAGTTGTCAGTTGGGCATCACAATGGACCATGAATATCAACATGGGCATCACAATATGAAACAAGACCGATAGTGACGACTGCGATTTTGAAACAGTGACAGCGATATACAAGGTCTGTTAGCAGAATTAAATGCTACTGCAACTTCTGCATTATGTAATAAACCGTGAAACGGGATGTTTTGCTTGCCGCGTCGGCGTGTGCACATTAGGGCGGCATGTGCCTTACACAGCAGATAGGCCTACCTCCTCATTCCTTCGGCGTTTAGCACATGCTGTTGCAGTCGTTGTTCTTGAACAACGCCAGGCCTGTTTAGAGTTCGAAGAGCTTCTAGTTCCACCTTATACGTGATCTAGTTTCAGCGAATTTCTTGTTTGAATTGATGCTGAATTTAAAATGGCGTATGCGTAGACGAACCAAGATGCTTCAAAATGAGCACACGATGCTGTTTGGAGTTGGATACCGGTTCCCTCGCTGTCAAAAACTAATCCACTGTTTTTTAATCGATTCTGGTTGAGGAAATCTATGAAGCGAGAAATTTCTATCCGACTGTCTATTTACACATCCAAACAGAGAACAAATTGAAGGTGTTCCGATATAAAACTGGTTAGCAAAATCTTACGATATGTAGAATCGTTCTAAGCGAAACTAGAAAGCGACTAGAATTTCAGCGATGAAATTCCCCGAGGTTCTCGCGGCAGGAAATGACGCCTTGTTCCGCCGTGTTCTCTGGAGAATGGATGGAAAATTCCACGCCAATTTTCAATTTTTCGAGGCATTTTTCTTAATAAAATATTAGGGAAAATCGAAAAATTTTGAATGATATATACTCTATTAACCTGGATTAATGTTATGATGCAAAAAAAAAAAAAAAATTAAGTCGATTTTTTCCGTGGAGTTTACCTTTAAGCTTTTTTCCATATCTTTCCATATCTCTCAGCGAAACCCATTTAAAGAATGTAGCTGATCGCACTGTGATGTCCATTTTTCTAATAATGAAACGCAGTTACAATAAAAATACACAAACCATTCTGCTTTTGGGCTATCGTTAAGATAAATTCCATTGATAAAAGATTTGACAATAGGAGGAACAAATTTACAAGAAATTTACAAATCCTTTCCTTGTACAGGGTGTTGCAGATAACTACAGGGCAGTATAACGGGAAGCCTACCCGCTCGATTGGCAGAATGGAGGGAGATGAAGGTGGCCTACAGCAGCCAGCAGTTTCCACAGTCGGGGAGGGGGGGTGAACGTCAAAACTATCATGTTTTTGATAAAATTACCCAATTCCATTTGATGTCTGGTTATTTAAAAAAAAGCAAGCAAACTATAGCTTTTTCAGCGAATTGCATACGGATTTTACGTTTTGCATACAGAATTGCAAACAGCTCGAATTGAGGGTGCAGTTCCGCGTACTGCGATTGGTTCTTTTTATGGTAATCACACAGGGTTTGCGTCAATTTGTGTCATATCATTGAAACATTTATTGCCAATTGATTTATAAATCAACATTAAATCCACGACAAATCAGGACAATTATTTGAATCCGGGCCATTTTCCGGGACGTTTACTTATGCAGGACAGTACACTGAAATCCGGGACTGTCCCGCACAATCCGGGACGTCTGGTCACCCTAAATATAAATTTTAAAAACACTATTATAATACTTTTCAATTTCTATATGAAATTATATTGGATTATCAGTACTAATAAATAAAAAAAAAAATATGTGAAAAAGTATTCTTCTTCAAATGGGAGATATTCGGATACATCATGTACGTTCACTTTCAGAGGGGACTAGGTAATGTGACAAAGTGTTAGAAAGGGAGGGGGGTAAAATTTTGCCATTTTAGCGAACGTATTTTGTGAATAATCCCTTTTCAAAGAACCGAAGAAAGTGCTTACACATGAAGCTCTAATCATAAGAAAACATATAAAGGAAGAAAAAGAAATGGTACTCAATGATCAAGTAAACTTCGAGAAGAATCCCATCCTAGACATGATCAATGACAGAATCTACCCAACCACTAGGACAAAACCTCCGGACAATACCCCACCCGGCGGGATCTTAGACAACAACCACCCTGGGACCTGATTAACATAACCAATTTTATTCTTTGCATGATCTAATACAATGCCATTTATTCTATGCATAGGATTGGTTTATCTTATTTTATTTTTTTTTAATTTTTATTTATTTATTTTAGTTTCTTATATAACGAAATTTTCATTTCAACATTATATAATATAATATGCATATTTTGTACGTAATTACATAACTTAATGCATGTATTTATAGTTCCTCATTTTTGTAATTACCCATTATTGTATCATATTTAGTTCGGATTGTTAAAAGATTTGTAATATTTTGGTTTTCGCTATTACTCTCTGTAATTTTTTAATAATTTCTTTTTTTATTATCTTTAGTAATTTTTGTAATATTTTATTATTTTTTGTGTAATATTTTATTATGTTTCGTAATTTTTTGTAATATTTTGTTTCGATAATAATTTTAAGTAGGGTAGATGTATCAATAATTGAGAGTTTAAGACATTTCTGTGAAATGAAATTGTGTACGTAAATCAAATTGCATTTAGAAACTCTTCTATTTATACCATTAAATTGTAAATATAATGCAAAATGTGCCAATCTCTTAACAATTATTATATCTTTAAAAGCTATTAAGTTATTAAATTTTTTCCTAACTAATGCATGAATCACCAGTAGTTGACAGTTAATGGACCAGAAGTTGACAGGCAACTTCACAAGTAATCTTCTATATATATAACTAGCAGAGGTACCCGGCGTTGCTCGGGTTAATTACACTTGTAGCTAAACAGAACAACCTCAAAAAATTAAATTATAACCCCCAATTGGTTAAATAATAACTCAATACAACACAGAGCAAAGGGCCTATCCATTCTATGAAAAATATGAAAAACAGGAATTCTAGGTGATATACAGGGACCGGATATTTTAGACTCAAGTTTTTCTTGCTCTTGATGTAGAAGATCTTGCTCATGAGATGTATATTGTCGGTCCGTGTAGAGTGTTTGTGAATTGCGTGTTGATACCATTGTTGATAAGTATTTTTGCACAAATTTTACCTTGCATTGTTGGTCACGAGATATTTCTCATTAATATGCCTTGCCATAACCATAAATATCGATTTTTAAATAATTATTTTTTTTTGAAAAACTGTAGATTTGCATGAAAAACAAACAAACCCACAAACAAACCCACAAAACCACAAACAAACATCCTTCTTCTTCTATATATATAAAGAAGGATGTTTGTTTGTGGGTTTGTTTGTCGGTTTGTTTGTTTTTTATACAAATCTACAGTTTATTCCGATCTTGATGAAATTTTGCATACTTGACCTTCAAACCATGAGGAAGGTCACTGTCTACCTCAGATTTCGGAAAAAAATAATAAATATCGATAAAAAATCGATATTCATTGTTATGGCAAGGCATAGTAATGAGAAATATCTCATGACCAACAACGCAAGGCAAAGTTTGTATAACAATAGGTATCAACAATGGTATCAGCACGCAATTCACAAACACACTGCATCGGCCATGGTGGCTCAGGGGTTGCGTGGTCGCCTGTGATGCCCGAGGACGCGGGTTCGACCCCGGCCGAGGACGACGAGGATTTTTCAGGGGGAAAATCCTGAGATCACGCACTTCCTTCGGAAGGGAAGTGAAGCCGTTGGTCCCGTGTAGTCGTTTGCCGGCTGCACTTTAAAGAACCCTTGTGAGGCAAAATTTGCGGCCCCTATAACGCCATCCTGAACTGACCATGGCAGTTGAAAAGGACGGTAATACCAAACAAACCAAACCAAACCAAACACACTGCATGGACCAACAATATATATCTAAAGACCAACAATGCAAGGCAAAGTTTGTGCAACAATAGGCCCATCGTGTTCGCATCAACAATGGTATCAACGCGCAATTCACCAATAACAATGAGCACAGAATGATGATGTAATGGTAAAGCAATCTTTCCAAGAATTATAACAATGAACATAAAATGATGATGCAATATGGATAAGGTTCAATTTGTAACAATGCATAGAATTCCTGTTATTCAGGATTTTCTTAGAAAAGAGAGTTCTTAGTACTTAAGAATTTCTTGAAAATCTTTAAACATGATTAGTAACTGGAGATAATGGAGAGTTAGCAGACTATTGAGAAAGAGTGGAAAGACGACAGAGGAAGCACTCCTTTAGCTCCGTGATGTATTGAGCAAATGGGAAGCAAGTAAATAGAAGAATCGGCGACCGCTAGACTACACAAAGTGATGAATGGAAGCACGTGCACCTTGAAATTTCTTTGCAAACAATTATTTTAAAAGTTATTACAGTAGATTCCTTGTGTTAATTGTTAAAAATAAAATAATCTAGGCCTACCAACGCACACTGCGTCCTGGTGTCATTTGATTGTTCAATGCAGTATTGTAAGTAAACGGAGCTGCAGGGACCCCATGTTCATATGACAAAAAATACTTCTAAGGACCTCTTCTATCATCTCCCAAAAAATCTGTACTCAATTCAAAAACACCCTGTATAGGATAACATAGTTGTATCGGTGGAAGGATGGATCATAATACTGTTCCTATTAACTAAACAGGTGGTGACCTTACAGTATAACAGAGGGACATCAGGAGTTCCAACTAGTTTCGCCATTTATTCCCGGCTTTGTCAAGGATATACAGCAAGAGGCATGCAAGCCTTTATATATACAGAACAGTGGTACAAGTTAAGCAATGAGCGTAAATACATACAAGAACCAACAGGATAAAAAGCAAGGGGGCCAAAGAGAAAAAGGACGTAATGGCCAGTAGAATAAAATAGAATAACGCCTTGACTCGTATAGAAAACGGGACCGTGTCTCCCACTATGCAAACCATCTCGCAGATTCCGGACACACTTTTAAGACAAAAGAAGAGGTTATGTCTGTCTTGCACATCTGTAATAAACCTGAAAAAACTGCTACCCTCGAAGCGATCGAAATATTTAAAGCCAAGAAGTCCACCCCACACTTGCTTCTCAATTGCCAGACGGACTTTAACGTGTTTGCTATACTTAGTTCTTTATCTGATCTACTATGATTTTCTCTCGTTTTCTTTATTTTATGTTTCTTCTGCATTTTGTAAGTTTCTTACCCCTTTATTTTATTATGGTTTTTTTTTTTATGTTAATTCTCTTGTCTTCGGACAACCGGATATGTTCTCTTTTCGGTCCGCGTTAAACGTACCATCTCTGTACAACTTCTCTTTTGTGTATCTCAAAAAATTTTGTATTTATTCTATTTTATTCTACTGGCCATTACGTCCTTTTTCTCTTTGGCCCCCTTGCTTTTTATCCTATTGGTTCTTGTATGTATTTACGCTCATTGCTTAACTTGTACCACTGTTCTGTATATATAAAGGCTTGCATGCCTCTTGCTGTATATCCTTGACAAAGCCGGGAATAAATGGCGAAACTAGTTGGAACTCCTGATGTCCCTCTGTTATACTGTAAGGTCACCACCTGTTTAGTAACATAGTTGTAGTTTATTGCTGAATTGATGTTCCAAATATATCCTCAGTCACTACAGATGATTTGAAGGATTGAACTACAATTGTTTTAATGAGCAAGTACACGCGTCATTAATTATTATGGTGGTTATATACATTTTATTTTGGATGTATTCGCACGTTTGTTATCCTCAAACTGTTGATTGAATTTTTAAGAAAATGTGGTATTGATTCATGTGATTCGACTCATTGTTATAACTCTGATGTTAATTACTGATTTTGGATAGAAGAAGTTGTTTTTACTAAGTTAGTAACAGCCATTGGCTATTTTATTTGAAAACGCAGAGTTTAGTTTTGTTGAATTGTAGAGAACTATTGTTGTGATTGCGTTAGATTATAAACATCGTGGAACGTTCTTATTTCCCGAATTTAAAGCTTCATCAGAACTACTTGCTGCTACCAGTTTCCTAGGTTGTTATGGGCAAAATTTGAGCATGTTGCGTGAATTTGGTCGAATAGAGATGCATTCTTGAGGTGAAATTTTGAAACGGGCTGTCATATAAAGATTTATTATCGTTATATGAATTTTATTGTTGTCGTTTATAAACAAATATATTTAAGTTAGTTTTGCCTTGTCATAATAGTTTTAGTCGATTTTATGATAGTATCATTATATTTGACGTAGGTGATAGAAATTGCTAATCAAGTTATGATAATGCGTTGTAATTATAGATAGCTTTCTCTTTTAGAGAATATTCTTTTTGAAAAGCTTGTGCGGTTCCTATAAAAATAAGTATTCATTAGTTTGCTGGAATAGTTTATATACTGTATTTATATAGTTTTGGTTTTAATGCTTAGCAACATATGGGAAACGCATGGCACTCATTGTATCTCAATCACAGAGGGAGCAGCCAGCGATATTGTATCTATGCCAACTGTTGCTATAATCCCCCCTCTGCCCCACTGTGAGCAATCGTCATAATACTATACAAATTGCTTCTAAATTTTAATAATACAAAGACACATTATGAAAGGAAGGTTGTTAAGAGGATACATTCAGTTAAGAGAAATAAATTTAATGTCTAATCTTGAGAATAAATTACAAGTTGTATGGATGATTTAATGACATTAGCTTGGAAGAATTTAAAAATGAATTACTGACTATAGCAGTTAAAAAATTATAAATCAGAGGCTTATGATGAAACTATCTGATACCCCTAGCAGTTGCTAATGAATATAAATAATGACATTAATGCCAATCTTGTCATTAAAGGCTTGCATGGTTCATGGTTTGAAATAAAGGCAATGTTACAGTGGATAGATTACATTGTTATATAGAAGTTAAAGTTTGTTTTGGAAACTATTTGAGTGTGATAATATAGAATGAAAATCTGTACATGAAAAAGAAAATTGAAGAACAAGGATTGTTTAATGTTTTATAGTGTTGTAACAGTGCACAACAGCTCATGTTTCATATTTTAGCTACACTGATTAAAGATTTTGGTATACGGTAGTTATACTATTGGGCTGTTAGCTAAGAGAGTATTGACAATCCAGAACAGGACATTTTGGTAGAAAATTTTGTTATGAACACATGATAGTCATATTTGTGAATTAGAAAACTAATGATGATTGAAGCCAGAATGAGAACAAATTCTTCAATCCTCAACTTTAGTGTGCAGACACTAATAATGATAAAAGACTTGTCTAGTTTGTTTTGGGTGAATCTCATGATCACGAAGCATAATAGAGTGCTATAGAGATAATCTTGGGCTATCTGTGTTTCATTGTGAGAATGCAATGCTGAAAGTATGTTATATCTTGATAATTACTCTATGGTTATTCAGATTTGTTATATTTATTAGGGATTATATACTTCAATTTTGCTTTTGCATTTATAGAGATGTATTGAGTTGTGACATATGTTGGAAAAATTTTTTTGGATTGAATAAGTTATTAGATGAACGATACAGGGCTAGACATAGAATTTCTATTAAGCCGATATAGATTGGCATTAAAGGCTCAAGGAAAGTATATTCTAAGATTTGGTTTTATGCACCACACTGTATGTTAGCAAGTGGACAGGCTATATTTCCCCATTAGTTTAGTACATTGATGTTTGTGTGCCAAAGTATAAGTGATGGATTGTTGATTTTAGGAATTAAGGTAATGAAATCAGAATAAGAGTTGTTTCTTTAGGGATTATGAGATAGTGTTTCATACATGATGATGAATAAGGGATTCCATGGATGAATACATCGACAAATACTTTAAGTGAAGCCTCCGGGAAACTTGGATCATGATGTTGGAGATGTAACGCCATGGATTACATGAGGGAGCAGAGTTGTTGACACAGTTATAGTGATATTGAATGTATGATATTACAGTATATTTTGTTTTGATTTGTCCTAGACTAATTATATTGTTTATCCTTTATTTGATCCCTTGGAATGAATTTCATTATGGACATTGTTGTTATGGAAAATAATTTTATCTTAAATTACTGAACATTGGATAGTGGTTTTCTAGCGTTCCCTAATATTTTTATTGCTAGAATTTTTTGTAATCATAATTGAGGAGATATTTGAATAGTTGTCATATCCTTGTGTATATTCATACACCATTAATCTGATTCTTTAGATATATACATTACTTGGATTGTATTACATCCTGCTATATAAGGTTCATTAGTGATACTGGTTTAGATAGGTTCCTAATCTAGGTTGATATTAATAATTTTTTTATGAAAATGAGACACTTTTATAAAGAGTAGTTAATGAGAGATTTAGGATTTGTATTCATATATTGATTGTTAGTCGTTGAATAAATAAATACGCAGGCCAAAATTTTGGAGAAAGGGCATGTCTCTTTTCCGTAAATGAAAAATCGACTTCGCAGAAGGATCCTCAAGCAGTCACCCTGGACGAAAGACTGAGATGTTCGATTCATCTGGACCACATCATTGAGGACAACCAGAAGACCCCACCACATAGCCTTCTCAAGGAACGCCCCAGAACCACATCAAGGTCAACGAGACTACTGCCGCACAGGGAGGAGACTATAAGAGTGTGCGTAAGAACTCGAAAACCAGGTGAACTCTGAATACTATTGCAAAATGTGAGTACTGCTGTCAGAAATTCAAACTAATGCATCTTCAAGTAAGAGACAAGAATGTGTATAATGTGCAAAATAAAAACTTTAGGTGTGTGTACTAATTCGTCGAACATAAAGTACACCGGACAACCTTACAGATGCCAGTGGTCTAAGAAGTGCAATGTGCGATCCAAGAACTATGAACTATGGATGTGAACTCTTAGACGTCAATTAAGACAGTGACGAATTAAATGGTTTGAGTGATCTTACCTGAGTGTTAAATAATGTTCAGAAAAACAAAATGAGTTACAAAAGGTTAATGTTCAGAGTCATAATAAAGGTTAAACCACATTTTTCATGTAGTCATTCAAATTGGAACTGTAACATTCTAAGGAAAGTGACTTTCAAAACTTTAAGGACTGGAGTTAACTCTAGAACAGCTGTTTTTCTTTCACATTCCTTCATAAGTGACTTTTAACAAAATATTTGTGAAATTATGAAATCCAATTATGAAATTGAAATTTACGAATTTAATCAATGATATTGCAAGCTATTTTGGCTATATACGATTACAATTAATAGTTAATGTTGATTACTGGCAGAAATAAGTCACTATATAAGTTTTAAGGAACTCAATGATTTTGATTATTTTATCTGATGCATGTTATGTACTAAGGATAATGGCCTAAGGAAAAGTAACCTCACACTGAAGCATTATCGACACGAAGTCAGGACAAATCGGACCCCAACGGAGGAAAATATTGAGATCTTTTTTTCAAGCGAAATAGAGATCTAAAAGGAGGGAGGCATTGTGAGGTCACACTTAATAATATGCAAATTAGCTGAGGTATGGAAATTACATTCGGAATATTTAAGTTCCAATTATTCCAGTTATCTAAAATAAGTGAATATTATGCAGAATATTCATTGGTCCTCAGGTTTAATCTTGAATTATTAAAATCATAATGTTTGCATTTAAAGCAGAGATTATTACTAATTTGGATATGTTTTATTAAAACCTTTTCTAAAGGAAACTTAAGTTAGGATATATAAGTTTTTTCATTTAGTTTTCGGGATGAACGATTCCTTTAATTAGTTATGACCAGCCAGACATCTGGTTTCTCTTCTCCTTTGTTAGAAACAGGGTTGATGTCCATCTCCACGTGATCTATAGGCATTCAGAGAGCAAAAAGTAACTTAGCATTAACATTCTTTGGGAAGTTTATTACACCTTTTAAGAAAGCAGTGCAACCCTATACAGACGAACCGACAGGGTTAATAAAGAGAAGGAAAAGGAAGAATTATCATCTGGAATGTGTGGGAGGAGATCCTGATTGCTTCAAGCAATTAAGCCAGTGACCCAGGGGGTCTCGGGGACTCTAAGATGCAGACAGACAGGCAGACGGGATGGAGGGGAAGGAAGCCCAAATGAACTCGGATTGACTCCTCAGAATGACCCCTCAGATTTAGCGTGTGACGTCACAAGGTGGTCACGTCATTCTTGGACGCTTCCAGCCTCCTTTAACTATGTAAACTCGAGAGGAAAAAGTCACTCTGTCGGAGTCTATTCACCAAAGATGAGGCGTGCATCACGAGTAGACTAGCGGCTTTTAATTAGTAACTCTGTCAGAGTTCTGTAAGCAGCATTCTTTTATGTTAGCTCGATTTCGAAGGCTTTTTAATGAGTAAAACCATGCAGCGACCCTGCTTCAACAATGACCCTTAAATATAAGTTTTCTATGCCCTGCTCAGTCGCGATACTCAGAAGTAAGAAATGTTACGAAAGTAACGAAGATTTCATTCCCGGACGGAAACAAGATCCACAGCACAGATGTACGACCAGCCAAAGCCAGTGAAGTTACGCTTTGTTTCTCCATGGCCAAAAATGTGTATTCTGTTGGTATGGTTGAATTGGTAGGTAGATGGGATTAATGGTATTTTATTAGATTATCATCTTTATTGGTTCTTTATTAACATTTCAAATAGCAGTATTATGTATCTTTTAAATATACATTTCTTTCTTAGAATAAATTGATTTGTTATTGTTTGAATGAGTCGTTTATGCTTCCTAAAATCTTTCCTGGCACGAACCGAAAATGCGGAGAAATAATAAATGTAGGTCGGGTTTAATACACTACTGTTTATAAAAATCGCAACACCCTGATGGAATAGCCCAATCTGCATTAAATTTGGAACATTTGCATATCATGGGTCAGAAAAGAAACCATTAGATTTTCAGGTCAATACAATGCGTTTTATTGTCACATTAGTATCGGGTGAAACCACCGTGGGATGCAATTACAGCCTCTAAACGTCGTGGCATTGAGTCAAACAAGCTCTGAATAAGGGCCTGGGGAATGTCCTGCCATGCTTTGTCTACACGGGTATACAGTTCATCCACAGTTGCTGCTGCAGGAGTCTGACGAGCCAATCGATGAGCAACCCTGTCCCACACATGTTCGATTGGGTACATGTCTGGTGAACGAGCAGGCCAGGGGAACAAGGGCGTCTGATGTGCTTGGAAAAAGGCGAGGACATTTCTGGCCACATGCGGTCGGGCATTGTCCTGTTGGAATACAGCGCCTGGAAGGTTCTGCAGGAAGGGGATGACCTCGGGTTGCACAACTTCCCTGATGTATCGGTCACTGTTCAGATTGCCATGGATTCTGATCAGACGGGAACGGCCATGGTAACTGATTGCACCCCACACCATCACCCCTGGCGTTTGTCCTGAATGACGCTGCAGGATGCATTCTGGAAGGTCGCGCTCGCCACGATGTCTTCTGACTCGTATCCTGCCGTCATGGTGCTGCAAGTTAAACCTTGACTCATCCGAAAACACAACTTGTTGCCATTCAGCTTGCCACTGTTGGTGTTGATGGGCCCATTGCAACCTGAGGCGCCGGTGGTTTTGAGTCAAAGGAATCCGCAACAATGGTACTCGTGCCATCAATCCTCTGGAAATCAAACGGCGTCGTACAGTGCTAGCAGACATTGCCCTGCCTACTGTAGCACCCCACTGTTGTGCTAACACTGTGGAAGTGGCTATACGATCTGCTACACACATGCGATAGAGGTGTCTGCCATCTCTCGGTGTCGTCGTGCTGGGTCTTCCTGAGCCTGGTCTTCGGTGTGCCCTGTTCTCTTCGCTCCACTGCCTCCATGCACGCATAATTGTCGTTGCATTACGTCCTACACGAGCAGCAATGTCACGATACGACCATCCCGCTTCACGCAGACCAATTATGCGTCCTCTTTCAAAGTCTGTCAGCTGTTGATATGGTACCCTTCGTCGTCGTCGAGGCATGGTGTTCTTTCAAGCAATTACTCTGAAAATCTAATCATTTATACTCTGACCCATTGTATGCAAATATTGCAAATTGCATATGGATTAGACCATTCCATCAGGGTGTTGCGATTTTTATAAACAGTAGTGTATTTTAATTAATAATCAAAATTAATGGCGCAGTCGAATAACCCTAATTGGGCATTTAAATTCATATCATAAACCCCGGTCATCACATTTATGCGAAGGTATCAGCGAGCCTTACAATTTTGTGTGTTTCTCCAACAAGACATCTTCCAGATCAGATACAGCATCTTGAGTGAAACTTTGATCGCAGCAACGACGTCGTTCCTCTTCTGCAGCCTATGCAATTTCAGCAAGCTTCCGTCGCAGCAAGTCTTGGATTCATCGATCAACATGGAATCCGCCCTTGCTCGTCTTGCCAAGGCGAGGCCTTGTTAACTGGAGACAAGGGACCCATCCGCTAATTCACCCATCCAACTTATCTGTGTACATCATTACCGGATTACGTCACCTCCAAGAGACTTTATCGACTCCTACTTACCTGATTGTGATTGACGACGCATACCAGAACTGTTAATGTACCTATCAGGGACTGCATTATTATTTATTTGATCTTTGATTAGAGTTAAACAACTTCCGCTGCAGTAACTTTATTTAAATACAATTACTTTATTTAAGAAAAATATTTTAATAAAGTCAATAAAGTCAATAATCATATCATTCCCTCCTGTTGTTACGCTACTCTGCTCAATCCGCGTGACACATATTCCCATCAAATACTAACAAGCCGTACACTCAACCGCCAAGTTTTAACTGAATCTCGCCAAATGTTCAAAATTACCAAGTTTTTATTTCATACTAGAAGCGAACCCACCCGTTTGTATAATCGGGAAATCACCCATTGTTAGTTAACCCATTGTTAGATTTTTTCTTTATTGTGACAACGTCCACTGTCGCTGATTTTTGTAAATGATAGCTCAATATTTTCACCCTGTACAAGCTGTTTACAAACGAATATACCAATTTTGAAAGGCTGTATTTACTAAACTACACAACACAGATTTAATAAATGCATCTATATGAAGTTTATTTTAGTTATCCACATAATTACAAATTAATCAATTTGAGCCAGGAAAAGCACGACGTAGTACAGTCATGGACAAAAAACATTGCTCCCGATCACGACTTTTTATTTAGGTTAATTAATTAATCTACGTAATTGATAAACATTAAACTGTCGTGTATAGAGAAAGGAGGAGGGTGACAAAATTTGTCGGTTAAATATGAAATTTAATGGTATCAAATTGTAGAAACAGATTTACAGAAAATCAGAATAAACTCAACAATGATCAATCAGGTATAGTGAAAACAAATTAAAAGTCCGAATGAATGTTGGAAGATTGAATTGCGAAAGCGGGATCCTGGCCTCGATGCTCAATTCCTGGTATGACCTCAGACGTCGAAATCCTGTGATTTCTGGCACCGCAGTAACCAGAAGTGGCGAGCCTTGTGGGTTTCTAGGAGTGGGGCCTAGGACTACAATTAAGAATAAAAGAATGGGATATTAGCTTAATTGCTAAGCATCTACACCTATCTAGCCAGGAAGCAATTCTTTTTATTTCAAGAGCACAGTTTAAAAGTTATTGAAGAGAGATTAAGTTGCACACTTAATAGTTAGTTCTATTCTTAAATAGTTCACTTAAATTCTCTAAGATTAGCTCTAGTAATATACCCCTTCTGGGAAACGCAAAAGCCGAGCGCAGCTCACAGCAAGAGATCTCTGCCGGGCACGCGCTCGCATTGCCGCTGTCCTCCGATGGCGGGATGGCTGGGGCACTCGGGCTGGTGTGCACGTTGGCCCTCGATGTTTGGCTCTCTATATCGGCTGTGGCGGTCTGCTGGGCCCCTTCTTCTAAAGCACTGAGGAGTTGTTCGTGGCACCTTCCTGGCTCGGCGTCCACGCTCTGCCGGGCAGTCGAAATGGCGGTCGCTTCTATGAGGGCGTCGTTGCTCACGTCGGCATCGTCAGAGCTCGTCGGCGTGGCTTCCCTTATCCCTCGGTCTCAATTACTAATTTCGGACTGCTCCTCGGTTCCTTCCTCCGAGGCGGGTTCAGTCTCTTTGTTGAAAAAATAATTCTCCCTAACGCTTGAAACGTCTTGTACCTCTGGCTCTATCAATATTAATGGCGAGAGGCTAGGCACACGACAGGTTCTATGAGCTTGAGTAGCATTGTTCTCACAAAGAAAATTGCGGGCTCTCGTGTTATAAAAAGTCCGTTCATTGAAATTAGTAGCAAAGTCACTTGCCTTAACATTTCGGTGAGCATGATAATTTTTCCGGGCTCCACCAGCCCATCCGCTTCGTTCAGAGCTTCGGGGCCACGAAGTAAAATCCAATTCCACGCCGTAAAATCCTTTTCCTTTCCGGCTTGAAACCTGGCCTTTCCGTGGTCGGCTGCTCTCCTCATATGCTTCGGAATAATTCGACGGTTACGGTCCTTCCGAATTTCCTTTCCTCTTCTCGATTGCGTACTCTCATTTCTATCTTTCCGCAATCCCTCGGAGCGCGAACTTTTTCCACCTTCTCGCCCGAATCCAGAACCTTTCTGTCATTTTCCTCCTCCTCCCCCTTTTCTTCCAATCGCCTTTTCTTCCGTGTATTTCCTTTCCCACGAGCGCTTTGATTTCTCTCTCTTGCTCTCTTCAGCTCCTCTATTCTTAACTCTGGGTGATGGACAGTTAAATTTGTCTCTTTTCTTACGACCTCTTCGGATTTGTTTATTATTATTTCCTTTCCATTTCGGCGATCTGACACTCCCTCACTCTGTGCTGTTATTTTTAAAGCAGCGTTTAAAATAGGATGGTATGATTTTATTGGTTAAACTTGTAGATAATTTTCTGACTGAACTAAACGATATCAGACACGTAGTGGCAAAGTAATAAACGCTCATTTAAAAATATAGCAGGATAGAGCGAGGGAGCGTTTTGTTTGTCAATGACTGTACAGTGCAGAGCATGCGCTGCCCGTAATCTGTAAGATTTCATAACCAACTGCTCTCGCAACACTTTCAGCAGAGTTGTAAGGGGCATTTGGGGTTCCCAGCCGGCTTGGCGAGTCGATTTCCTCGGACTGTGAGTATACGTTTACTGAATGTGTTGAACATTCTATTCTGACACTCATGGTCTCCCAGGATTTCTTTTCCAGAATATTTACTGAAAAGTTCTGGGAGTTTAAGATTATAGTCTTCGCCTCACCCACTAAGATAGTCTCACCCTCCCAGGAATGATCTTCCTGAATGATATAATACTTGACACATCATTACAAGTCGTATTATATGTAACATGCCTTATCTTTGTATTAAAAATATCCAATGGACCATAATGGTATCACTAAACCACGTATCTTTGAACCAATTTCGACTATGATTAAGTTAACGTTATACCAATATAGGATATTCCATTCTTTTGAGGAATAGTTTCATATAATAGGTGCTACCCAATATTTCCCGAAATTATTTTATTCTGAGCGAAGCGTAAAAGGTACAAAGAAAGTTTTGCCCACAAAACAACAATAAGCTTTCCAATGACAGTTTCAAGATAGGGTCAGAAAGACGTCTCATTTTCCACTAATAAAATAATATTGAAAAATAAACAAGTCAGGCAAACGAAATGCCCAGGACCGATAGGATTTTAAAGCATTCGAGAACGAAAAGGAAAGCATTAGATTTGTAAAAAAGCCTTTCGTTGTAAGAATTAGATGAGGTTGCTAAGGAAGCCTCTGGTTGCTAAGCAAGGCGTACTTCTAAGGGAAATGCATAGTTCACACTAAATAAAACTACCTGAAAAGTTAAATGGAGAAAGTAACAGTTCTCTATAGATTAGAACATATACGAATCCTTTAAGCATTCCAGCTTAATGAAATAAGCGTTAATTGTTGAAGCATTCTGTGTAAGAATCAATTCTTTCTTAATAAACTATTGCCAAAGCTTTTCTACGTAAGCAAGTACCATTGAAGGAATGATTAGCTACTAGCTATTGTTAAAATTAGCCTAAAGCAAACTAACTATTGATAATATAAGGTATAAGTAATTTCATGCCATATCTTAGCATTGAAAGTTTCCAATGGTTTCTTAATAGTATCATTAAAACATGAATCATAGAACCAAGTTAGATTATCAATAATTTTACGTTATATTCATTCATGATACATCATTCCAATTCGTTTGATATATTACATGCCATATTTCAGCATTGAAAGTTCCAGTGAATTATAATGGGTCCACTAAACCAGGTGTCTTGGAACCAATTTCGACTATCATTAATTTTAGGTTATATTCATTCATGTCAGCTCATTCCAAATTGTTTGATATATTGCATGCAGTATCTTAGCATTGCAAATTTGAAATGACCCATAATGGTTTCATTAAAGCAGGTGCGTTTGAGCCAATTTCGAAAATAATTAATTTTATGTTATATTCATTCATGAGACGTCATTCCAAGTTGTTTGATATATTACATGCCAAATCTGAGCTTTGAAAGTTTCTGCTGAACCATAATGGTACCACTAAACCACATACCCTTGAACCAGTTCTGACTGATATTGACCATCAAGGAAGACCATCACGTGTTTTCACTTAATTCACAAGCCTTTTCTCTGCTTAGCTATGGAATGTCAAAGGGAGAACAGCATTTGGCAGTGCACAGGCCATTTATTCATGGAATTGTATAGTGAAAAACGTGGTTCCCTATATTATTTTTGACCTTTTGAACCGGAAGTAGTTCACCGATTTTTTTCACCAACGAACTCAAGTCTTCCGATTTCCCTATGTTGTCGAATGGCGAAAACGGAAGTCGAAAATTCGGAAGCGTTCGAAAGCTGGAGCACCAACAGAGAGACAGACAGACGGACGGACGCACATTGTGAAAACATAAGTACCTATCTGTCCTAAAAAGTATTTTCAGTATGAAAAAAATGGATTTTTGAAGGTGTTTGCTTTAGTGTCACACCTATGTAAAATACCCTCTACCCCCATGTCACGCTGTGTCACACTTTTCTTACCAGTTTCCAGTATATGACGCATTTCTTGAACGTCCCCTATGTTGACACGGAACCGATGCTGAATTGTATGGGTAACCATTACCCGTGGATTGTATTCAGACTTTATGTAGTGTGAATATCCCTTTTTTCAGGAATTTTTAATGCATGCACATCTTTTGACATGTGCATTCATTATCATAATTTACCAGTGTGATCACTTCTCTACCCCATAGCCGGACAATTGTATGGTTCAGACCCCCATGCTATGTTAAAAACTGTTTGTTTTGTTGTCCTCCAACTGTGTGTACGTTTGGTAACTACCTTTAGAAATATCCTGTATCATAATTTTTCATTTGCTGTCCGGGACGCAAGAGAAGTCCTCTGGGTTCCACAATTCCACCACTACACGGGAGAAACTAGTGATGTCAAGATCCGGATATCCGGATCTTTTTTCGGACCTATGTCCGAGATCCGAGAACCGGATGTTGGTCAGAAATCCGAGATCCGGAACTTGGATCCGAGATTTCTGATCCGGATCTTGGATCCGAGATCCGAAAATCGGATCCTAGACAGGAAATTGTGTATATGCAAACTTTTTCTGAAAGCAGTTTATAAAAGCTTTTATTAAGTGATAGCCTAGTCCTCTTATGTCCTAATTAGTCTTAATACGCATCCAGCGAAAGGATCCGAAATCCGGATCTGATATCCGATATCCGAAATCTGGATCCGGATATTTCTAGATCCGAATCCGGATATTATCAGATTCGAATCAGAGATCCGGATCCAACGGACATCACTAGGAGAAACGTTTGGTTGAGTTCATTTCTAAAATGCTTTTACGGGTATATTGCAATCAATGATGTCAACAACAATAAAGACTGGATCGACCCATCTATGAGCGCTTCGTTATTCAAACGTGTCTAAGAAAATGATAAGCACCAGGCATAGTTTTATATGAATGCTGTGGACGAACGTTCAAACCACGGTCTATAGATATTCTTGGTCATCGAGCTCCATTGTTAAAATGAAGCTGAAGTTTCTAGCTCCCGGTAGGGCGGGAATTCTATTGAAAAGTGGCGCTGCATGTACAAACTATCCAACTGCGCCTGCAGCGCCACCCTATCGGCAGACAGAAACTTTACTTTCGTATTCAGTTTCAATGAAAATCTCTATCGGAGGTTGCGGTCGGGAATAGTGCGATCTGTTTTCCTTAGCTTCTCGAAACAATGGAAAATGGCTGAAGCTCAATGACCATGAATATCTATAGACAGTGGTTCAAACTAATGATGTCAACAACAATAAAGAATAATGAAGTCTTTATTGTTGCTGACATCATTGCATTAAATACACATTTAAGATGTCTATTTTAATAACTTTCTGTTGAAATTCTAATGGTAAAGAAAGTCCCTATAATTCCATGAGAGCTAAAAAATTATTTTCAGCTTTTTTAATGTTTAAAATTATTTTCTTACTAGCAGAGGACCCGGCGTTGCCCGGGATAATTATACTTCTAGGTAAGCAGAACAATCTCAAGGAGTTAAATTATAACTCCAAATTGATTAAATAATAACCCAATCAATACAACACAGAGCGAAGGGGCTATCCATTCTAAGAAAAATCCAAAAGACAGGAATTCTAGGCGATATACCGGGACTTAATTTAACTCCTGTTGACTTGCCTCAGATTAAAATGATATCAATCTTCACCACCAGGAACATCACTGGATACTTTAGACCCAAGTTTTTCCTTCCCTTGACGTAGAAGCTCTTATACCCTCTAGCTCTATTCGAAACTCGCGTTGTTCAGACGTTTCCAATGCCCGTATAGATTTTTCTGTTTTAGCTGCAGAATTTCTCTGACCAATACTCGTTCTTTTTCTTTCCTTTCCAGGCACATAAATTTTTGCCAGTCGTCTGGACTTTGATAGGGACCTTAATGAAGACACGTGCGACTCCTTTTCCTCCTCAATAGATACTGTCCTGTAAATGCATCGTCATTTGATGCTCATTATTAATAATTCTTGGAAACGAACGTTCAATCATCGCATTATCATCATCTCAGTTTCCAAAATATTCACATTCACACAGAATATAGTCAAAATGTATTTTTATGAAATGCTTGGATCTGCGGTGCTACCAAATAAGCTAGGTGATAACCCCGGCATGGCTCTTTGTTTTTTTGATTAAATTTTGAAATATCTTAAAAGTAAACTTATGAAAACGCTTAGAATTATTACAGAAAAACTCGTAATGAAAATTCGAAAAACAAATTTTTAAAGGCTCACAATGGATGGACCTCTCCAAGGATGCCATTGCTAGTCTAAATAATTTCTTACTCACGTAATCTTACTTTAGATTTACACTTGATGTTGTTGCAATTCCCACTCTTCTCTCGATGTCTTGAAGCAAAACTTGGCCATTCATCACTTTGTGTAGTCTAGCGGTCGCCGATTCTTCTATTTACTTGCTTACCATTTGCTCAATACAGCACGGAGCTAAAGGGGTGCTTCTTCTGTCGTCTTTCCACTCCTTCTCAATAGTCTGCTAACTCTCCATTAACTCCAGTTACTGATCATTTTTAAAGATTTTTCAAAAAAATTGGTAAGTACTAAGAACTCTCTTTTCAAAGAAAATCCTGAATAAGAGGAATTCTATGCATTGTTACAAATTGAAACTTCTCTATATTACACAATCTTTTTCTTGAATTTTTGGTCATGAGATATATATTGATCTATGGATAGTGTTGGTGCATTGCGTATTGATACCATTGTTTATTTGTTTATTTGTTACTTTGCAAGCAACAGGCTATGACAGCCCAATAACAGCTACAATAATAAAAATAATACAATGATACAGTATAAAAAATAAATACAGTATAAAAAGAATAAATATAGCATTATTAAATATAGACAAGGAAAGTAATTATAAGATAAATATAATAGTTCAAAGTCATTTTTAACATAGTGATTATAATTTTAAAATATTTAAATCAATAAAAATTGTATAATATCATTAATAAAAAAATAAACGTAGATATATTAATCAGCAAATCTAGGTAAAGAATCATAAGATAAGTGTTTTATTATTAATAATAGTTTGTTTATATTGATTATAACTCATAAAATTTAGATCAATTTTATCAGACATGACGTTACAAAATTTAAACATTCTATAAAAAGGGAGAATGCTTATAATATTTTTTTTTGGAAAAGATAAATAAAATATATCATTGTTGACATCTATTGTTGTACAAACTTTTCCTTGCATTGTTGGTCATGAGATTTTTTAGTAATATGCCCAGCCATAACAATGAATATCGATTTTTTATCTATAATTATTATTTTTACGAAATCTGAGATAGACAGTGACCTTCCTCATGTTTTGAAGGTCAAGTAAGCAAAATTTCATCAAGATCGGAATAAAACTGTAGATTTCTATTAAATACACACAAACCCGCAAACATCCTTCTTTATATATAGATAGATAGAAGATATAAAGAAGGATGTTTGTGGGTTTGTTTCTTATGGAAATATACAGTTTTATTCCGATCTTGATTAAATTTTGCATTCTTGACCTTCAAAGCATGAGGAAGGTCACTGTCTACCTCAGATTTCAAAAAATAATAATTAATTATAATAAATCGATATTCATAATGATGGCAGGGCTTACTAATGGGAAATATCCCATGACCAACGATGCAAGGCAAATTTTGTGCAACAATAGGTACCAATATTGCTATCAACTCGCAATTCACAAACACTCTGCGCTAACCAAAAATATATATATCATGACCGACAATGCAAGGAAAAGTTTGGATTAGCTTGGAAGAATCAATGGTATCAACACGCCATTCACCAATATTATGCAGGTATCAACAATATACATCTCAAGACCAACAATGCAAAGCAAAGATTTGGCAATATAGATAAGATTCAATTTGTAACTCTGCATAGAATTCTTGTTATTCAAGCTTTTCTTAGAATTGAGAGTTCTTAGTGCTTAACAATATCTTGAAAAATCTTTAAAAATGATCAGTAACTGGAGATAATGGAGATTCAGACTGTTGAGAAAGAGTGATAAGACGACAGAGGAAGCACTCTTTTAGATCCGTGCTGTATTGAGCAAATGGTAAGCAAGTAAACAGAACATTCAGCGACCACTAGACTACACAAACTGATGAATGGCCAAGTTTTGCTTTAAAACATCAAGAGAAGATTGGGAATTGCAACAGCATCAAGTGTACATCTAAAGTAAAATACGTGAGTAAGAAATTACTTAGATTAGCAGTGGCATCCTTAGAGAGGTTCATCCATTGTGAGCCTTTACAAATTTTTTTTTCAAATTTTCATTAAGAATTTTTACTGTATTAATTCTAAGCGTTTATATGTGTTTATTCTTAAGATATTGCAAAATTTAATCCAAAAAAATGCCCGAGCCACGCCGGGGTTATCACCTAGCTTATTTGGTAGCACATCACATCTAAACATTTCCTAAAAATACATTTTGACTATATTCTGTGGGAATGTGTATATTTTGGTAACTGAGATGCTGATAATGCGATGATTGAACGTTCGTTTCCAAGAATTATTACTAATGAGCATAAATGATGATGCAGTGACAGAACATTAATAACGCAGCGTCTATTGATGAGGCAATGGAGTCACGCGTATCTCCCTTGAGCTCCCTATCAAACGTTCAGACGACTGGCAAAATTTATGTATCTGGAAAAGAAAGAGAAAGAACGTGTATTGGTCATAGACACTCTGCAACTAAAACAGAAAAAGCTATACGGGCATTTGAAACATCTGAACAACGGTAGTTTCGAACAGAGCCAGAGGGTATAAGAGCTTCTACTTCAAGGGCAAGAAAAACTTGTGTCTAAAGTATCTGGCAATTCTCCGCAGTGGTGAGGCAAGCCAAGAAGAGTTTACATAAAGTCCCGGTATATCACCTAGAAGCAAGGATAGTCCCTTTGTTTTGTGTTGTATTGATTGAGTTATTATTTAACCAATTGGGAGTTATAATTTAATTTTTTGAGATTGTTCTGTTTACCTACAAGGTAATTATCCCGGGCAACGCTGGCTACCTCTGCTAGTTATATACATAGACACTTTACTGAATGGCTGCCAGATATAGGTGCACGATGACAAGTGTGGACTTTCCCAGGTAATTCCTTAGACATGTGCCTGTGTTACGGCGCTCATAGAAGGCCCGATCCAGTCTTTATTGTTGTTGACATCATTGATTGCAATTGTTGTCATATTTTTATCCTGCTGTCGTATGTTGTCTCTCCTCCATAGCCCACGAGAAAGACAGGCCTCGGCGCGGAAAAGTCACCTGACTATTCTTGTCTGAGTAACAATGTAACCTTCATTGTTTCCATCTTAGATTTTAACAATCAATATTTTTTCGTTTATTGGAAACGATGAAGGTTTGATTGTTGACTAGACTACTATGATCAGATGACTTTTCTGCGCTGGGGCCTGTCTTTCTCGTTGGCTACGTCTCTCCTCCTGTTTGCGTTGTTTTTGTTGCGCGCGTGCTTTAGACAACAATTGCCGGAGAAAAAATGATAACAATTGCATTTTCCCTATCCAACCTTTTTAGAAATGAACTCGCCCAAACGTTTCTGCCGTGCAGTGGCGGAATTATGCAACTCAGGTCTTCTCTTGAGTCCCGGCCAGTACAATTTATCATTGGTGGAAATATGATGAGCACATGAGAGAGGCCTTTAACACTAGTTTCGAATCTGTGCCACACCATCTGCTAGGGGGTGTTTTAAAATTGCACCACCGAGCGGGGTAACGAGGAAACTAGAGAGCTCCGCTACCTTATACAGTGATACAACAATGGTGGGATGGGATATTCAACGACCACCTTAATTTACAGATCATGATATAAATGTTCATGAAGCATCCGCCATTTTCCATTGTAAGAAATCAGATCACGATAGTTGCCGCATAGGCCGTAATGGCCCAATTGCGATCTGTATGCCACCGAGCATGATATGAATTCCTATGTGGTCTTGGCCCAATGTTAAGAGTGAGCTGTGTAATGCCTCCACTTAGATTTAATCAAAGTTTTTTTTAACTTGCAGAATGCACTAAATTCAGAAGTATTATGTTATCAAATTCTGGCCCAATTCAATTCCAGCTTCTTTGAGACTGCAAATGAAACTACCGTCTCTATAGTGCGTTTCATTGCAACTTGAGTGTGTTAGAACAGTTACGGGACCGAATAACATGTAGTTGATCCAATATCAATGCCTCGACGATGTCGCTTACAATAACGAGCTGGTGAAGATGAGGTGACTAACGTTGGAAGCGAAGACGAAGCAGCTTCAGCCATTTTAGATGGTGCTGTTTCTCACCAATCACAACAACTTACGCCGCACTACTTTTCTATGCGACGTCACATCAGGGCGTGAAAAGGTGGCGTAACTGTTCCAATACACTCAAGTTGCTCTGAAACGCACTATAGCTCCCGATAGGGCAGCGCTGCATGCGCAGTTGGGCAGAATATACAGGCGGCGCCATTTCTCAATGGAGTTCCCACCCTTTTGGGCGCTAGAAACTTTAGCTTCATTTTTTAGTGAAGCTCCATGACCATTTATATCTATAGACCATGATGAATATCCACATTACAGTTTATATTATATTAAGGGTAGCATCCCCCTTGAAAAGGCAAAATTGAAAACTTGAGAGAAAATGGTCATCACCCTTTTACTCTATGATTTCTATGAACCTAAATTTTAAATTAAATTAATAAAAACATTAATTTTTAACTTTGTATTAAAAAACAGCATTTTTGTGTTAAAAAAGCCCCAATTAGCATAAATTTCTTGTCAACTTTATGATGAATTTATTAGTCCAATTGAGTTGAAATTTTTTTCTGGTTTATATTTAATGTGTATTACATTCTGAACTAGAATTATTGAATTAGCTTTATCCATTCAGGTGGGGGGAAAATGAATATATCTCTACCATTTTTAGTCACGTTATCTTGCTTAATACATATTTCAAACTCAAACCAAAAAAGCATTAATTTTCACATATCAATGATTCTAGTTCATTATGTTCCTTGATTATGTATGAAAAAACTGAAAAAATTTTTTTCATGATATGTTAATTCTTTAAAAAGATATTACGCCAAGACTGATGGTGATGATGTGAAAATAAGAAAGCTGAGAAAATTAGGCTTAAAGTTGAAATATCAATTTATTTTTGTTTTCATCAATTTGTAAAAGCCGCCAGCTACATAGTCCTTATCTTCGATTTTCACTGATATCATATCCACAATTAATAAAGCACTGAGGACAGGGAAATTGATTAATAAATGTCGAAAGCAGTTCACAGTCAATAAATCTGTATCCACTGATATTAGTTTCAGAATTCAACTCACTCTTGCAAAAACTGTTGTGAATACCTGATGCGCTTAGCTTCCTGAAAGAAGTAATGAATTTCAGTAGCGTTTTCGTCGGGTGATGTCAAAACGCAGGGTACCCCTACCCAACAGGGTAGCCAACAAGATTTAAAAATTAATACACTTAAAATAAAAATTTCCATCAATAAATGAAGAGGGTAAAAATATATATGCTCTCACTCACGAAAAATCGCTTCTAAGCAACTCATCGCTGGAGAAAACTTTTTTTCCGTTTCATCAACGTATCGCCATTTCTCTCATCCCACTGTAACTGGCCAACCTAAGCGATTATCGTTTTTGTTTCATTTTTCGTTTCAGCGCCGAGACCCGCGATAAGAATTTCATCTCAGCGCCTAGACTGGTTCGTTTTGAAATAAAATGGTAAGTTGGACACTAGTTAAGTGCATTAAATCGTATGTTTTTGATGTCATGAAAATATACGTATGTAGATAGAATGTCTCTAATCAATAATTATTTTCGGATAATGATTACCGTGTTTCTATTTAGGACCGTTGATAAACTACGGTGACCATATTTTTATAGAGGGAACCTGGGACGCGCGTGTTGTTGGTGGGGGAGAAAAAACCTGTACTGATTTCATTTGGGCGCACCGAAGCCTTGACTTGTTTTATACTCTGAGTTCGAGGCTGAGCTCAATTTTTCAACGTTCATGAATGAAAAAGAATGTCAGTGGGTAATTAACAATTTGTTTATTCGTTAAAATATCTTCAAAACATAATACATCAAAAAACAAATTAAAACAACATAAATGATTAAAATCAAATAATAATTTGTAAAAAGAAAATTAAAAAAAAAAACAATCAAAACTTTAATGTTAAAAATTGACGTGTTAAAAAATAAAAAGGAATTGCGTAAATAACTAACACAGGACCTAACTAATATTTCTGAGTTGAATGAATAGTTCTCAGGCCATCAGGATTTTTTAATAACATGTCATAAAATTTGTCACATAAATCTGTGAAATTGTATTTCACAACCAGCATATGTTTCAACGTATCGACTTTGAGTTGCGATTTTTCTGGTGTCCACATGTTGTTGATCAGAGAAAAGACACTTTCAGTGGGAGCATTTGTCCCTGGAAGACATAATGCAAATTCAGCCATGAGTTTCACATTATCACATGGAACATAATGGTCGACAAAATGATCAAAGATTTCCATCCATCGTTTCCCTACCGGAAATTCTGCTGTAGCCCAATTATTAAGTTTTTCAGCAGTGACATATTTTCGTTTTTTTTTGAGATCTCATCAAATAATTCATTGTCATTTATCTTATCAGGAAATATATTAGTTACAAAACCAATGCACTTTTGAACATCTTCCCATGATGGTTGTGATCTCAAAAGCACCCAATCAAACACATCTATTCCTTCAAATTGATTGCACCAGCGGTCCAGGTAATCTGCACTTGTTTCATAAAATTCACTTGTTCGTGAATAGAGCCTCTCAGTATTAATCTCCTTCTCTAACTCTTTAAACTTACTTTGAACTATCATGGGAATGAACTTCTGTCTTGCTCTTTCCTTGTATTTTTCATTAAGATTTTTCAAATATCTGTACACTTCAACACATGTTGCAGTCTGATTTTCGATCTGGAGAATAGTTGCTTGAAATGATGCTGCCTGATTATGTACGAAATATAACCATAGTTCTGCAGATGGATCTTCAAAAAAAATTTGTAGCAAGACAGGGCATTTGTCTAAAGACAGAAAGTATGCTTTCAGCCCAGGATATATTTTTAAAATCCTTTCTGTTGCAGGCATCATATTTAACCATCTGGTTTTGCTGTAGCATAGTGGAGCAAAATCACAGAATTCTTGTAAGACGTCGGGTAAAACGGGACGTCTGGTCACCGTAGATAAACCATAGTCCGTTCATTGGTGGTCATATTTGAATCCCACCCCCCTTAAAAATTACCTGTTCAGAGAAATTAGTACACCCCTCCCTGACGAAGAATTTTGAATAATTTTGAAAAATTTTGAATAATTTTGAATTATGCAGAATTTTGAATAATAATTTGACCATGTTGTCATACGTGGTCAAATCCTGACTCCCTCCCCCAAAATTGACGACCTGGTTTATGAGCGATCCCTTTCCGTTTTTCTATTCTCTTAATATAAAAAAATAATTTACTTAACAAGTCTCCAACTTACCATAGACGCCTATGTCAACTATATATAAATAAAGGCGCCTTTTAGTACTCTTTTCATAACTTCAGGATAATCCTCTAATATTCTAATTGCCTTTAGAGAATTATCCTTTTTGCTTTGATAAAGGATAGTCTCTATCCGAAACGTCTCTATTTTATTTTATTTTATATTTCTAGTTTTATTTTGATTTTATTTATTATTTATTAATTACTTTGACAATTATTATTTATTTTTTATTTTTATTTAATAACTATTATTTATTGTATTCCAGGTTTTTGTGTCTCGTCCTTTTCTCTTATAAATATCCGTTTACATTATAAAACTCGTAATAATCCAGAAATATATTCATAATCTATTCCTAACAATGTTAACGTTCTTTTTTTATTTAGTTATATTTTTAAAAGAGTAATAAATAATAAAGAAGGTTGAATAAATAAAAATAAGTGCCTTATATGTATTACCTGCATTTAAATAAATATCTTTGTATTGATTGAAATTGTGTTGATTGAAATTTATTTAAATAAAAATTTAATTATTTATTAAATTTATTTAAATAAAAATAATTTGCATTATTAAAAAAACGTTTTCATAGGCAATAATCTTTTAAACGTTTAATAATCAATAATTAACATTAATAAGTTGAACTTTAAAAAGTAGAATGATTAGTTGGAAAATTTAGTTTTCAGTTGATCGCTTGGGCATTCCTGGACAGCTGTTGGATACCCTGTTGGGCAGGGGTTCCCTGCGTTTTGACATCACCCCGTTTTCGTCTGTATCGGCAGCACCTTCTTCGTAAGATTTATGGTTCGTGAAGCGATTTCAATGAAATCGTCTCTTATTTGGCCGATCGCTTCTTCTACCTGACATTATTAATTATTTTTTAGTTTATAAAATGATTAATAAACTAAAGGTGATGTTTGGAACTGAAATTGATCACAAGGTAACAAAGATGACTGAATTACAGGAGAAAGACTCTAATGGAGGCAGCCATATTGCTTGTTCACGCACGTTTTGTAAACTGCTTTCTGATTGGTTGATACCATGCATAGCTATAACATGCAATGCTATCAACAGCCAATAAAATTACTTGTTTTATTGATTTAGAAACTTTGTAATAAAGTTATAGAGCTTTCTTTTCTTGACCTAGCACAGTTTAAATTTTTTAAAACGGATAATTAGAACTCAAGTTATAGCAATTTTAATTTTATGGATATACGAGGTCTGTTCAAAAAATACGTAGACTGACGTCATAAAACAAAATATACTTTATTCAGAAGTTACACATCTGAGTCCCCTTCAAAGTACTCTCCTCCCCGACGCACACACTTATCCCAACGGTGTTTCCACTTTTGGAAACAGTCCTGGAACGCTTCTTTTGTGATGTCCTTCAGCGCCTTCGTCGCATTTGCCTTTATGTCGGGAATCGTCTCAAATCTCCTTCTTTTCAAAGGTCTTTTGAGATTCATCACCTGTTATGATCTTCGACAAGAAGTTTTCATCTTCTTCTGAGCGTTCAAGCAATTCCTGACAAACCTGGACGCGACGGGCTTTTTGGTCGTCCGTCATCAGGCGTGGAACAAACTTCGCAGCAACGCGGTGCATCTTCAATTCTTCAGTCAAAATCTCGTGACATGATCCAACTGCTATCCCACACATTTCAGCAAGCTCTCTGATGGTCAGACGTCGATTTGGTCAGAAGTCACTCATTCTAAAAATCCGCCAAACGAAAAAAACACACTTCACAAACAACCGCGTAGCTAATCAACCAATACTGATATTTGCAATCAAAAAACTGCCTTGTAATCAACGGATCTGTCAGAAGATGGCGACACCAAGCGATTTTGATTGGGACCAACAGGGCCCGCGCAATTCAAACAGTCTACGTATTTTTTGAACAGACCTCGTATAATGAGCTCTTAAACAGAAATACTGACGCAAATAAATTAATTAATATCTTAATTTCTAATTAACGTTTAGCTATAAAAATTTCAGAATGGATTCACAACAACCTGAAAATGCTAAAAACGAAAAAAAAATTTTTTTCAATTTTTCGTCAAAATTTTGATTTTTCAAGGGGATGCTACCCTTAACCCTGAACTATCATTGTGGAGTCAAATATGATCCGCAACTTTTTTTTTTCTAAATATTTTGTAGCATTTTCAGACCCCATTTTTTTTTCTTTTAATGGCAGAATTTTTTCCTTACTTGAAAATTGCTAGATAATATGTGCTAATGATAAAAATACAACAGTTTAAAATTGCCTTTTACGACGTTACATCATTCACTCACGTCTATCACAATGGAGGTGGGTGTCTTTAAAAATTATTTTTATATTGTAATAAAGAAATAGATGACCTAGGAATAATACAAATATGTAAAAAAAAATACTTGCACACAGGGCCGTAGTGAAGAGAGGGCGCGCCTAGGCTCCTGCCTGGGGTTCCCTGTAGATAGCGGCCCCTCCATTCAATGTACGGTCCCAATCTAAAATGTCTCAATTATTTTTTGTGAAGTAATGATTGGCACATATGGTCAATACTTGGATTTTGGATAGGTCTATGTTAAATTTGTTTTTGGGTAAACTTTGTTTACGGCCCCATAAAAGCTGATTTGGCCAAGGCCCAACATTTTCTCACTACGGCGCTGCTTGCACATGAATTTAAGAGCTATATACATAAAAATCAAACATGTCCTTTGTAATGGACACGGACTGAAAGGGTTAAATATACAGACTTAGAGGGCTATTCCTCCTTGTACCTTGTAATCATCTTTCTCACCATGTCGAACCATTGGCAAGTGGTTTGGGTTACTTAACGCTTTTCATTCAAGTTCGATAGTGTATTGGGATCGCCTTGAACAGCATCTTTCCATTTTATATTTTTTGTAACCATTTCCTTTTAATCTTATTTTATACAATTTCTTATATTTATTTCTGCAGATTGAAGAACTACAACTTCCAAATCGGGACACCTCGGATTCTCGGGGTTCTCTGACAATATAACGAAAGTTCATTCCCTGTAGGTCATCGTCATGACCCACAGAAAAGCTCATTTCAAAAAAAAAAAACACAACAAAAATTCCGCGCGCGTTCGAAAATTTTGTGGGTGTTACAGTATCATAATGGTATAATTAAAATACAATTGAACCAATTTCGACTATCATTAATTTTACATTACATACATTCATGACACGTCATTCCATGTTCTTTGATATACTTCATGCTATATTTCAGCATTGAAAGTTCCAATGAACCATAATGGTTCCAATAAATCAAGGTTCCTTTGAACCAATTTCGACTATCATTAATATGACGTTATATTCATTTATGATACATCATTCCAAGGTGTTTGATATATTACATGCCGTATTTTAGCATTAAAAGTACCAATGAACCATAATGGTTCCACTAAATCCAGGTTCCTTTGAACCAATTTCGACTATCATTAACTTTACGATGGTTTTCCACTATCAAAAAATGGTTTATACGCATTTTGCTAAAAGTTCGTAAACCTACCCCAGTCTCTCACCTTTTTTAATTCCGTGGGTATAACTCCCATAGAGCAATTTTATAAATATTAACTTAGCAACTTTTATATACAAAGCCCTCAATAATTCCATAGTTACTACCCTCCCTCAACAGTTATTTAATAGCCGATACTCTCATTCCCTGCCAATCCCTCACATAAGACGAAACTTCCAACTTAAAAGTGTCTCCATCGCCGGGAATAGACTCTCGTCCACATTACCCCTAGCTCTCCGTTCATCATCAAGCAATGCCACTTTCAATTACCGTCTAAAGAAATATATTTTAACATTCCCACCAAATTAACTTTCCCCTCCTTAAAATTTAACTTTTAATCATCAAATATTGTTTCTTTGCTACCTACACAGGGAACTACCTAGTCGGCCCTGCCCAGGGCCTGTGGACGACGTGTATGTTTCTTTAGATTGATTAAATAAATAAATAAACAGTGAAGAAAAAACAAACCACGAAAAAAGGAAAAATTTTCTGGAAGCATTCTATTACTGAAAATAAAACAAGTCAGGCAATCGAAATGCCCAGGACTGATTGGATTTTAAGGCATTCGAGAATAAAAAGGAAAGCCTTTGATTTCTATAGCAGCCTTTGTATGTTAAGATTAGATGAGGTTGCTAAGGAAGCCTCTGGTTGCTAAGCAAGGCATACTTCTAAAAGAAATGCATTGTTCAAACTGATTAAAACTACTTGAATAGTTTAATGCAGAAAGTAGCAATTTTCTATAGATTAGAACATATAAGAATCCTTTAACTTGTCAGCAATCCAGTTTAATGAAATAAGCGTTATTTGTGAAGTGTTCTGTGTAAGGGTGAATTATTTCTTCATAAACAATTGCTAACGCTTTTCTACGTAACCATGTAATATTGAAGCAAACGATTAGATGCTAACTATTGTTAAAATTTGCCTAACACAAATTAACTATCTTATATACTAAAACTCTTGCGTGTATTTATTTATTTATCTGGAATTTTATCTCCTCCTAGACGGTTTGTGCTAGCGACTTGAAATTTTCAGGGCAGGCTTATCAATAAAGCACCTGCTATATCGCCAAAAATCAGCCCCCTACGACCCCCCCCCCATGCCCACTTTCTGGGGTTTTCATTTAAAATTAAGTGCTTTTGCTTTGTAATTCCCCTCAACAGATGGCGCGGGCAGGCGAAGCCGCGGGTAACAACTAGTTGATAATATAAGGCATACGTAATTACAATTAAAATTTTTTATTAACAAACCGGTATTACCAATAACGATATTACCGGTGATAACCTCCGTAGTCACAAGTGAGTTCACCATGATAGCTTGCGACATTTTGGTTATCATTGTAGTTGAGGGTTAAAATGTCAACTAGTAATCCATTGGTAGCTGTTGTTGGATGTTCGACAATCGACAATCGAACAGTGTAGTGTATCGGTATTCGTGTGGAACTTGAAGCATAGCTTCCATAATCTCACCCTTCATAATCATATTCCAAGGGAAATACACTGAACTAGAAAAGAAGCCTGATGTACCCACAAAGGTCATCCAAAGTATGAAAGAAAATTGCCTCCTCTTGGTGGAGGAAAATTTGATTGACGATTGTCTGAAGTTAGGAGTATATTACATAGTAAGCCACAGAAAAAACGAAAGAATTTATGAAACCCAGTAATCTGGGAAGATGACATTATCAATGTCATCAAAATTGACATCAAGGATATGTCTTGGATTACGATGCCTTTTTCTATGTAGAGAATGTTTTAGAATGCCAGAGACTAGATCATTATCATGATTTGCCATAATAGGCACCACGGTTTTCATGAGCTCTTGAACATATTTCCCGACATGGGTCATATCGAAATCATTTTGAATGAAGTAATTGCGAGCAATTCTCCTATCTAATTGTGCAATAGTCCTTAGGGTAATGTTCTGGAAAGTTTGGAGTTCCTTCCATCTTGTCTTGCAAATCGTAGCCCAGACGGGCATGCCATATAGCAAGATGACACGAACAATTATTTTGTATAACAGTAGTTTGTTATCAACACTGAGGGCACTGTTACGACCCAACAGAGCAATTAAGCTGAACTTTGCTTTTTTGGCCTTGTTCATCGCATAAGTCACATGCATATTCCATGATAGTTTTGAATCAATAATAACGCCAAGATATCTATAATTATCAACCCATTCCAAGTATTTGCCATATAACTTTAAGGAGTCAAGATTTCTCTTTTTCTTCTTAGTGATAAACATTGCTTTGCATTTGTCTACATTCAGTTTTAATCGCCACTTGCTAAACCAGATTTCACATTCTTTAAGGGCTTTTTGCAAACGTGATACAACAACACTAGGCTGGCGTGCCCATGTCAGTATAGCAGCATCATCCGCATAAAAATATAGCTTGCAGTAAGAGATTTCAGGGAAGTCACGTATATAGTAATTGAACAGAACTGGCCCCAGCACTGATCCTTGTGGGACACCGCCATTTATCTCACAGGTATCAGATAATTCATCTCCAACTCTGGCCTGAAATGACCTGTTGGACAGAAACGAGTGAACTAGACTAATTAAATCATGTGGGAAACCATCAGTTATCATTTTATAAATAAGGCCTTCATGCCAGACCTGATCAAATGCTTTATGAACATCTAAGAAGATGACACCGCAATACATCGAAAGATTAAGGGGAGTGTTAACATCCGCTATAAGTCTCCAAACTTGGAGCTGGCAAGAATGTTCCGCCCGAAAACCAAATTGTTCTGCACGGATGAGATTATTGGTTTTGCAGAAATCTAAGAATCTTGTGAGAATTGTTCTCTCCAAGACTTTGGATATAGAAGACAGCAAACTGATGGGCCTGTAGCTTAAAGGGTTTGCAGGATTTTGACCGGGTTTAGTGATACTTAGAACAACAGACTGTTTCCATGTATCCGGAAAGTAACAGTTATCCCAACAGTCGTTTATAATTTTAGTGATATCACTACTTACATTATGCGGTAAGTGTGAATAAGAACAAGACCAATATTTATAGTCTGACTGCACCAATGACAGAATAAAGTGATGAGACCTACAAAGGGGGGTGAATTCAGTGATTGGTCCATTTGGACCAATAGTTAATCAGTTGAGATTCTCCAATGGGTCCCTTGTCGGAGTTGAGTAAATTGTCGCTGTTGGCTGAGGAGATTTCTAACTTTCAAAGGTATCTAGAAGGCGATTATTTTTTATTGCTTTAACAAGTACAAGATTGTCGAACGAAATTCCATGTCCCGTATCCAACGAGTGTTTCACCACGGCGGACAGCTTTCTTCTTCCATACTTCAAGTGGGTCAAATGTTCCTTAAATCGAGTGGTAGGATTGTAGGCAGTTTGTCCAAAATAAAACTTGGGGCACTTAGGACACTTAACCTTGTAGATTCCTTTGGGTTGCCCAGTAATAGCGTCGCTTGGTTTGGGTTGCTGAAGGATAAAGCCAGTTCGTGAGAACTAAAAATGGAGCTAAGTCCCTTAACAGATTGATTATTAAAGGGTATTGATATCGTGGTGTACTTCCCTTTGATTTTCTTTAAAGTCGTTTTGTCTCTGATAAATTTTTGGAACGTCATCTTTTTTAAAATCCTTGTGATGGTCCTTTGGTTATATCCATTCCTGGTGGCGATCCTTCTAATCGAGGAGATTTCTTTATTCAGGGTCTTCTTAAACCAATGGAAGGTTGACGCTCTGTCTATCATAGAGGTAAACGTGGAAAGCTTGTGGTTCCACGGGTGGCTGGAATCTGACGGGATAAAATTAAGCTGGTTTGAAGGTTTATGATAAACATTGAAAGAAAGGGAGTTAGAGGTCTTTGTTATTCATAACATCTAGAAATGGTAATCTTCCATCAACTTCTTGTTCGAACGTAAACTGAACGCTGGGGTAGAAAGGATTTAAATGAACCAAAAAATCAGTGACGTTGCAAGCACCAGGATCAAATACCGCGAAAATATCGTCAACAAAACGAAATCAAATATGGGGAAAGTAGTGGCCCGATTTTTTCAGGATATCCTCAAACGACTTAAGAAAAATTCCTGTCTTTGGTGCAGTCAGACTATAAATATCGGTCTTGTTCTTATTCACACTCAGTATCATGCGGTGTGTTACTCCCTTCTTTTCCACCTGCTGAATGATGAGCGCTTCGCCCTCGAAAAGTGCTTCTAGGATAAGGATGTATTTTTCTTTTTACTTATTTATTGTTGGGGTTAAAGAGTTGTTTTTTCTTTTGTCTTTTTTATCACTAGCTAAATCCGTGCGACTTACATTCGCACCGAAAAAAAGACAGTCATATTGAATATTTTTGAAGTTTTGCCTATTTGTCTTGAAGTTACGTATCATTCGGTCGGCGTCCGAAAATTGGGGAAGCCAATAAAATGTCCATGCCTGAAAAATTTGGTATGTTAACTCTGTGCCATGTAGTGGAGTGTGAGTTCGACTCACAGAAAAACAGGTTTTAATGAAAAGAAAACAACAAATTTAATTTCCCAATAATTCACTGCTATTGTAAGTATAATATTAGATTGGATGTTTTAATTAGGCTCTATCATTGCCTTTCCATACATTTTTGAATAAATATTTAATTGCATTTATTGTGCTACAAATTTCAACGTTTATATGTGCATTAACTATCAGAAAAAAGTTTGAATTATAAGGTACAACCCAACTATTGTCAATATTCCTTCCATTAACAACAAAAGGGTCTGTTTTCCTTCTTTTATATTGAGGAAAACCGTCACGATTACCGATAGTTTGTTCACAAAATGGTTTTGGAAATCCTTTAGAGCAAGTTTTTCCGTCATCTTTAAAACATTTTGGACCACATGGTGCATGTATCATATGCTTTGTAACTAATTCAAACAGCCGAGGATACATATTTTTATCTTGAATTTCAGCCCAGACTAACCCATCAGTAAGTTCTGGATCAGTTGTATCTTTCTGATTATTCGGATCAGCCCATAAAACCCAGTGCGCGTGTGGATGTCCGCGTTTCTGGAATTCAATAGTATATAAATGGGTACTGATTTCTACGTCCAAGCGTTTTTTCTAAGTAATTAATAATGCTTTGAATTTTTCAAGTCTGCCTTCAAACACCCTTGCGACCAAGTCCGGTCTATCGGAGATAGTGATCCAAAGCATTTTAATGCCTTCAATAGGCGACAAATTTTGAGTTATTTCTATCCATTTGGGGTTCAAGTTATTATTATGAAAAAGTCAGGCTTACCCAAACGCCTAACCATTTCCATTGCATCAAGGTAATCTTGCCTCATAGCTCTTTGGCTACCTTGAAAAGAAGAAGCCAAGATTAACATATGACCAGGCTTATGTGGTTTATTATGTTCGTTTTCATCAGTATAATCTATTAAGCCCTTATAAGTATCAACCCTTAATTGGGCTTGATTTTGCTTAATGAAATTAAGCCTATTGGCTTCAGCTTTCAAATAAGCGTCAATAATACATTGTTGAAGTAATGTTCCTCCTAAAAAGAGTTGATTAAATATGCCACGAAATGCGAGATGATAAGCATAAAATTCTCGGTGAGAGACGCCATTCGGTAAGAAGAGTGTATAAACCATTGGAACGGTATTAGGATCCAAAATGTTAACTAATTCAGATGATCTCATAGTGCTCTTGTAGACACGAATGTATTTCTCAAATGGTGGATCACCATCATCGGTCTTAAAAACCACTGTCAACTTCATTAACTTGAGGGGCATTGTATCTCCTCAAATCTTTAGTTTTCTCAGTAAAGAATCTCATCATTACTTGATTGGTTGCACGATTCTCTATTCGAGCCTTTGGCTCTTTCTCTGATAAAACTTCGTACATCATTTTATATGCATCATAATAGGGGTGAATTTCTCGTATAAGTTGATCAATTTCTGCCAGTAATCCTTGATCTAAATCAGCATTAGTTGGATGAGATACCCTCTCTCTAAGAACCTCTTGCTCATCAGGTACATATACTTGGGCCAATTGTCTAGAATGCCCTTTTGGTGGCATTAATGGAGAAATTCTATGATATATTTGGCAATGTATTTTATACACATAAGGGCCACCACCTCTCATATTAATCTTCAGATTGGCTAAGCAACATGATGAACCTAATTTATTAATCATCAATTTCTTTTCCTGATCTTTTTACTAGCTGGTGACTATGGCACAGTTAGACGACCTCGTCGGTTTTAGTGCCCATACAGTTTCATGAAAGCTAATCTAACCGATCTTAGGAATATTTTCTCGTTACAAGTGAAAGGAACAACATAAATCAAAGTGATCCCTATTACACCTCCAATAGTGATTGATGCATCAAGAATTGATTTATTACTTTTTTAATTTGATAATAGACACTGGACAATAATTTTTCGATTGAAAAATGGAAGGAAAAATTCTGCGACCTGGATTCGAACCAGGAACCACGACTATCATGGCCGACGCCTTAACCAATTGGTCTATCACAGACACCTGGACAGCCAAGCTGTCAACAAGGTGTCTTAAAGACAACCAAGTTGTCATGGTTGAAAGCCCAGTGGGAGGCGGACTCCTGGCTCTCAGATCGAGAATCTCTCCCTTCCAAACTATCAGTTGGTTTGATGAACTCACAGATAATAATAATAATTATAAACTGGAGATTGTCTACAAACACAGGTAATAATTGGAGCCTGCCTCCCATTGGGCTTTCAACTGTGACAACTTGGTTGTCTTTAAGACACCTTGTGACAGCTTGGCTGTCCGGGTGTCTGCGATAGCCCAATTGGTAGAGGCGTCGGCCATGATAGTCGAGGTTCCTGGTTCGAATCAAAGTCGCAGAATTTTTCCTTCCATTTTTCAATCGAAAAATTATTATCTGTATTTGGAGACAATCTCCAGTTTATAATTATTATTAATAGACACTGGACAGTTATGTGCTATGTAAATTTATTAATTATTATTATTATTATTATTATTATTATTATTATTATTATTATTAT
>JAHWFO010092920.1:166891-189900 GCA_023313115.1 Rhysida immarginata | reverse complement strand
ATTATTATTATTATTATTATTATTATTATTATTATTATTATTATTATTATCATTGTTTGGGGAAGCCAAACTCGGATCAAGTCCGGAAGCCAATCCCAGAGGCGGACCCAAAAGAGGGCCAAAGCCCAAGGGACTCAAATGCGAGGGAGGGAAAGTTATGCACTCGTGGGAGTATTGATGTTTGGGTGTAGGAATTTCCTTACTATGTGACAGGTGTTTAGAATTGTGGCTTTCTGTAAGGTTTTGTATAAGCGTGGGTTTAAATTTAGTGTTGACAGGCTTTTGTGTAGTGAGTGTGGAATAACCCCAGTGGCAGAAAGAACGATAGGAACAAAGTGTACTCTGTTAACTCCCCAAAGGCGTTTTATTTCATGTGCAAGATCCGTATATTTAGTGATTTTGTCAGTGTATGTCTTTTGTAAATTGTGTGTGTTGGGGATGGAGATATCAATTATGTAAGTCACTTTGTTTTGCTTATCTACTAGTGTAATGTCTGGTCTGTTATGAGGGATAGTTTTGTCAGTGATTATAGCTCTGTCAAAATATAGTTTATGTGTGGTGTTCTCTAAGACAGTGTCGGGGATATATTTATTGTAAGGGGTGTGAATGTCCCTTAGCTTGTGTAACTTAGCTAGATGTTGATGTATGATGTTGGCTACCTGGTTATGTCTGTGTAAATAATCTGTCTGCGTGAGTATTTTGCAACTGGATATGACGTGTTGGATGGTTTCCTCTGCGATATGGCATTTCCTGCAAGACCCGTCAGTCGAATCTTTGATAATATGTTTTCTGTAGCTTTTAGTGTTAATAACCTGGTCTTGTATGGCAATCATGGTTCCTTCCGTTTCCCCAAAGAGACTCCCTTCACTCAACCAAAAGTTCGACGCTTTTTTGTCGACGTGTGGCTGGTTGAGGTCAGAAGGATGTCTACCGTGGAGTTGCTTTCCGAGCCATGATTGAAGTTTAGTGCATGTTGTAGGAATGTTATGGGTGTTCTGCATGCTGTTCAGATTCAGAGGTGTGTATTTTGTATCAGCCATGCAGACTGCTTTGTGTAATGGTGATGTGTATTGTTTAGAGTAAAAGAATTCTCTGAGTGCTGAGTCTGTTTCTGGTGTAGATCTGTTATGTCAGTAAGACCTCTACCTCCCTCTGAACGAGGCAGGATGAGTCTTTCAATAGCTGTGTGTGGATGGTGCTTTCTGTGCTTTGTAAGCAGTTTACGTTGTTTCCTTTCAAGTCCCTCAAGATCTGTGTGTGTCCACTGTATGACTCCAAATGAGTAGGAGAGTATTGGCGTGGCATAAGTATTGATGGCCTTGATTAAATTTCTGGAATTTAAATGAGTTTTAAGTATTGTCTCTAGCCTATGAAGATATTGTTTAGTGAGTGTATTCTTTATGTGTTTGTGCTCCAGAAGCTTGGCTTGCTTAAATCCTAGATATTTGTAAAATTCGTCATTTTCCATAGCAGCAATGTGATCTGGTTCATCTAATGTGAAGCCCCCTTCCCTGAGTACTCCATTTTCAATGTGAATGGTTTTGCATTTGTATATCTTTTGAAAAGGTTTGTGTAATGTCAAGTAATTGGGGCAATTGTGTTTGTGTGGAGGCGTAGATTTTCATGTCGTCCATGTAGAGTAAGTGTGAAAGCGTGTAGTGGCAGCTTTTATTATGTTTAATTGTGTAGCCGTAAGTTGTGCTATTCAGTCTGTTGGAAAGTGCATTTAGTGCAAGACAAAACCAGAGTGGGCTCAATGAGTCACCCTGGAAGATGCCACGGTTTATCTGTATTTTGTCAGTCGTGATGATTTCACTGTTGAGTGTGAGGTGTAGTGTAGTTCTCCAATGCAGCAATGTACTTTCTAAAATTGTGATAAGTGTAGGGTTTATTATTATTATTATTATTATTATTATTATTATTAACTAAAAGCACTCGCCAGGAGTAAAAGGAAAACCACAGCATCGTCAGAAGAAACACAAGAAAGGCAAACAACCAACCGCACATAACCACAAACCAAACAAACTAGTAGACAAGGAAGAACCAAACATTCCTATCATTGAGTTGTAATGTAATAATTCCGCAGGATCCTCTTGAAATGGTTACAGGAGGAAACGCAGAAATAGATACACATTGGAACACCGATCTTAGCTCGTACGGGAGATCGTTCCAAAGGGCAATTGCACTGTTCGGGAAGTGCCTGGAATTAAAGGCGGACATCTTGCTTGGAACCACAAAAATGAACCCACGGGTTTGACGAATGTTAGGTCGATAGGCGAACCACTCATTGACAAACGCAGCAGGGCGGGTGTCATCACGGATAGCATCGAAAAGTTCAGACATTAGGGCCGCCTTACTAATAGCTGTAAAGGTAGTTAAATGAAACTTGATACAGATGTCAGTCACTGGTTCTAATTTTTTCAATTTGAAGGCTGTCCTAATTAAACGATTATAGGCGACCTTAAGCCTTTTCAGGTTGACAACAGTGGTCGGAGATTAAAAAATTGCACCATATGCAATTTTGGTACGATAACGGCAGTTATAAACCGGCACATTTGGTATATCAAGAAAATCGCTGTCAACCTCTTAACCAAAAAATTGTTCCTATGTAAAGCAGTGATGGTCTGATCTAAATATTCATTAAAATTATGTCCAGGATTAAAGATAATACCCAAGATATTTATAGGGGTTCGGTTGGTCTTATCTTTCGGGTCTATCATGATAGAGGTTTTCGACGAATTGAGACAAAGGCCTCTACTCTTATATCCATGAGACATGTGTGTCAGATCCTGGCGAAGAAGGACAGTCATGTCGTCTTGGTCTTGAGGAATATAGGTGATCAGAGACTTTCAATAGGGAGACATGTCATTTACTTAATTTTCATGTAATACGGACTCTTAGGTGTTTCATTGGATATGTTCAGATGGCGCTGTAACGACGACGACGACGTCATAGTTTCGATTATAAGTTTCGCTAGATGTTCAAAGTTTAGCAACGATCAAATCGACGAGCGAAAACCATCATAGAACTTATCAGATTGTTTTACTAAGGCATGTCTGGTCAGCGGTGTGCTGCAAAATTTTGTGCCCAAAGTTGTCATGTAAAGCAGCTTTCGTTCTTTAGATTTCAAACGGAGCCTCAAAGGTACGTTTATTTACAGTAAATGTCTTATTTATAAATTGTTAACTTCCATAATGCCTAACAACAATCCAACCTTCATTTTTTCCAACAAACGAAAAAACACTGATTGTTAAAATCCAAATAAATATTGTCATTATAATTTTTTACTATAGTAGCTATATCGATTTTTTAAAAAACGCGCCAAAATTTTAAAAAAAATCAAATTAAATCCTAAATAAGCAATTTTATCTATCATAAATTATGAAATTCATTACATTATGTTTATGATTCTTATATTTTAATGTAACGAAATTTTTCAAAAATAAATCATTTTTTTCGTGTTTTTTCACTTTATGATATTCATTTTATATGCTTAATTATACTTTCTTAGTTTATTGCTGTCGTTAACTTAAAGTTTTTATATTTTTGACATTGTTAGGTGCAAAATATCGTCAACAGCCTATGGAAGAAGTGACCTGCTTACTGAAACATTTGAAAAATTCAGTAACAATTACGTACTATGCGCAGAACATTTCACAAATGAACAATTTTATAACGCCAGCAAGAGAAGCCGTCTATTAAATCAGCAGTTCACACCATTTTTACAAAAATATGGAAAACATCAACTCATGGTGCACCATGAACTTTCACCATCCACTTCACAATACCAAGAACAGATCATCAATGCCCCTTCCGCTCTTTGTACATCAGAAGTGCACTATGAATCATCCCACGATGATGCCAAAGAGTCACTTCAGGAAGAAAATACTGCAAGTGTCAAAAGAAAATTACCATTTCTAAACACACCATCACCAAAAAAGCAGAAAAAAACAAACAGCAAGAGAACTAGCTACCACCCCAAAAATACCGATTACGAATGAAGCTAAATAAATACAGAGTAAGTTTGCAAAGAGCCAGAAAAAAAGTGAAGTGCAGGCAAAGTTTATATAACAGTGTTATAATTATCTATAGTTGATTTTCGAGATATCTGTAGTGATTACATTTTTACTGTTCGTACTTCTTCCTGATCGATTATTTGTCTTTTATAAATTTGTACATGTGAGATTCGTTAGCATTTGTATATTTCATTTTTCGCATAGTTCAATTTTATCATCTTTAGATTCTGATAATGGGAATTATAAAATACACATTAGGAATTATGTATGATAAATGTACATAAAGCAATCTATTATATAAGCAAATTCCAGCTTTTTGCTTAGGTGTTAACATTTAAGGCTTTTTGAAATTTAAAACTTTAAACTATCCAATAAGGAAGTGATATTGTCATTTCCGTTGCTATAATTGGTCGCCGTTGAAATAGAGGTTTTTTTATGATTGGTTATCATTTAACATTAAAAAATTGAGAAAACTCGGCTAGTCAGTGCAATGTAGATATTGTTGTCGTTCATGGCTGATCAGCTCCCAGGCTTTTCTTAATGGCGGAAAACCAGCGCTGCGCAAAATATTTTCGAGTTAAATGACATAAATTTAACGCCATTCCTTGAAAAAAGAATATAGAAAAAATTCTATTTGTTCAAGGACATCGATTATGACCGACAAGAAAGAATCAAAGTTAATTATCATTATTATAGAGAAGATTGGATTGGCGGTAAATAGCCTATCGACTCGATGGTCATCTATCGACAAAAATTAAAACCCTTTTCTTTATCAGAATTTTTCAGCGTGATCACAAGGATTTGACGTAAACGCTTTCATCTTGATCGTTTGTAGAATGATCATGATTACTGAACGGGATTTTACACTATTTTAAAGAGCAATTAATAAAATTATTCTATTCTTTTTTAGATTTTATATATAAATTAAAGCATATTTAAATACTATTTGATCAATCAGCTACAAAATATTTACATGTACAAGGCTCAGTAGCAGGACTGTTTCAAATTTTGAAAGTTAATAGTTCGCCTACAGGCGCATTTTATATGCTTTAGGAGAATTTGTTTGTTTTCATTAGTGTTCCAGCGAGGCAATTTGTTGTTATTATTATTATTATTATTATTATTATTATTATTATCATTTTTGGGGAAGCCAAACTCAGATCAAGTCCGGAATCCAATCCCGGAGGCGGACCCAAAAGAGGGCCAAGCCCAAGGGACTCAAATGCGATGGAGGGAAAGCTATGCACTCATGGGAGTATTGATGTTTGGGTGTAGGAATTTCCTTACTATGTGAGAGCTGTTTAGAATTGTGGCTACTATTTGATCAATTATTATTATTATTATTATTATTATTATTATTATTATTATTATTATTATTATTATTATTATTATTAATATTATTATTGGTAAAAAAAAACACCTAATTGGAAAAATAATGTCCCAGCGTGAACAGATAATGCAAATTAGGCCCGAATTTTCTCAAGATAGTTCCCAAATTCCTGGTAAGGATGACATACCTGAACGATATGTAAAAATTATGGCATTCGATCCAAATATTTCTACACAAAAAATGCAGACGTTCCTGGCCTTTCAAGACTTCTTTATATGAGACAATAATGCAGTAGACTCAATGAAATTCCCGAAGACAGAGAAAAGCGACTCTCTCAGCGAGGTATCAAAGGGTAAATGAAACTCCTGAACAGAGAGAGAGGCGATTAGCATAAATTCACGCAAGCAAACAAAAAAACTCAAATCAAAAGAAATTAAATTGGTCAGAAAACCAATTCAAGGAATTGACTTTGGGTGAAATGTGTAAATTTGCCCAAGCTGCAAGTCAAAGAATTTTTATTTTGAAAAAGCTTTTCAAGGTTGAGTGAAAGGTAAAGTAAAACTGGCTCCGTTAAAGGACTATCCCCAAAGACTTACTCATGAGGACACATCAAATAAGTCAGCAATTTATGCACGAATCAAGTCTTATAAAGTGCCCTTAGCTTCGCTTCCTTTGGAGGCAAACAGATTAATATGAGAGGTGGTGGCCCTTATGTGTATAAAATACATTGCCAAGTATATCATAGAATTTCTCATTAATGCCACCAAAAGGGCATTCTAGACAATTGGCCCAAGTATATGTACCTGATGAGCAAGAGGCTCTTAGAGAGAGGATATCTGATCCAACTAATGCCGATTTAGATCAAGGATTACTGACAGAAATCAATTAACTTATACGAGAAATTCACCCCTATTATGATGCATATAAAATGATGTACGAAGTTTTTTCAGACAAAGAGCGAAAGGCTCGAATAGAGAATCATGCAACCAATCAAGTAATGATGAGATTCTTTACTGAGAAAACTAAAGATTTGAGGAGATACAATGCCCCTCAAGTTAAAGAAGTTGACAGTGGTTTTTAAGACCGATGATGGTGATCCACCATTTGAGAAAGACATTCGTGTTTACAAGAGGACTATGAGATCATCTGAATTAGTTAATATTTTGGATCCTAATACCGTTCCAATGGTTTATACACTCTTCTAACCGAATGGCGTCTCTCACCGAGAATTTTATGCCTATCATCTCGCAGTTCGTGGCGTATTTAATCAACTCTTTTTAGGAGGAACATTACTTCAACAATGTATTATTGACGCTTATTTGAAAGTTGAAGCCAATAGGCTTAATTTCATTAAGCAAAATCAAGCCCAATTAAGGGTTGATACTTATAAGGGCTTAATGGATTATACTGATGAAAACGAACATAATAAACCACATAAGCCTGGTCATATGTTAATCTTGCCTTCTTCTTTTCAAGGCAGCCCAAGAACTATGAGACAAGATGACCTTGATGCAATGATAATGGTTAGGCGTTTGGGTAAGCCTGACTTTTTCATAATAATAACTTGCAACCCCAAATGGATAGAAATAACTCAAAATTTGTCGCCTATTGAAGGCATTAAAATGCCTTGAATCACTATCTCCGATAGACCGGTCTTGGTCGCAAGGGTGTTTGAAGGCAGACTTGAAAAATTCAAAGCATTATTAATTACTTAGAAAAAATGGTTGGACGTGGGAAACAGTACCCATTTATATACTATTGAATTCCAGAAACGCGGACATCCACACGCGCACTGGGTTTTATGGGCTGATCCGAATAATCAAAAAGATACAACTGATCCAGAAACTATTGATGGATTAGTCTGGGCTGAAATTCAAGATAAAAATTTGTATCCTCGGCTGTTTGAATTAGTTACAGGGCATATGATATATGGAACATGTGGTCCAAAATGTTTTAAAGTTGACGGAAAAACTTGCTCTAAAGGATTTCCAAAACCATTTTGTGAACAAACTATCGTTAATGGTGACGGTTTTCCTCAATATAAAAGAAGGAAAACACACCCTTTTGTTGTTAATGGAAAGAATATTGACAATAGTTGGGTTGTACCTTATAATTCAAACTTCTTTCTGATAGTTAATGCACATATAAACGTTGAAATTTGTAGCACAATAAATGCAATTAAATATTTATTCAAAAATGTATGGAAAGGCAATGATAGAGCCTAATTAAAACATCCAATCTATTATTATACTTACAATAGCAGTGAATTATTGAGAAATTAAATTTGTCGTTTTCTTTTCGTTAAAACCTGTTATTCTGTGAGTCCAACTCACACTCTACTACATGACACAGAGTTAACATACCAAATTTTTCAGGCATGGACATTTTATTAGCTTCCCCAATTTTCGGACGTCAACCGAATGATAACTTCAAGACAAATAGGCAAAACTTCAAAAATATTCAATATGACTGTCTTTTTTCGGTGCGAATGTAAGTCGCACGGGTTTAGCTAGTATTTATAAAATCTAATTAGCAATTTAAGTTTAAACAGGAATAGATGAGTTTGTACTTTTGTGAAAATTATTTTTAACACAAAATAAAATTGCTTGAAATTTAAAATGTTTTTTGCCGTTTCTGTTTAAATATAAGATGTCCAGAAAATCATTTTAAAATTAAAAACATAAGTAAAAAAATGTTAAACCGAAAAAAACGTACAGCGAAAGTTTTACTCGGCGTTTTCAGTTAAATTTCCGTTTTCAATTGTTAGACATTGCAACAAGTCTAACAATTGAAATCGGAATTTAACTGGACATGCCCAGGTTTTACTGTGACGTCAATAATGCCTTGCCTCAACGTTACTACTTGCGTCATTCATGGATGACCTGAGTGTTTCGTTGCAAATGTTCAGAGGGCGCCTGTTAACAGCATATTATATTTTTTCTATGGGAAAATAATGAAATGGCATGTCTCTCTTTTGAAAGTCTCTGTAGGTGATGAAAAAAAGTTATCGTCGACATAGCTCCAGATATCACAATTAAACTTGTGACCAAAAAGAGAAGCCGTTGATGTAGCATACAAGAGCGGCCCTAGCCGGAACCTTGAACGATACCTCTGGTGGACGGCTTGCTGATCAAAGGGCTTAGGCTAATAATATTGGTGCTATCACTACAATAATCGTAAAGTAAATCCATAAAGCCTTTTGAAACGCCAAGCATAGCAAGATCGTAAAGTTGAGCTCTAGAGACAATATCAAAAGATTTTGAAATGTCTATCTGGCGACGATAAATTTGCAGCCTTTTTCATGAGCCTCGATCGCAGCAATAAAGATGCACAATGGTATCCAGGTCGTTTTATAATCCATTCTACTATCTTTCTGCTGATAAGTGATTTGAGACCACAAGTATTCAGTTAACCGATGGAACACTAGCTTCTCTACTATTTTAGATAAAGGATTCAAAACCGAGATTGGACGAAAATTTGTAATATCACTGGAGTCGCCTTTTTTAAAAAGGGGGGTGATACGAGCTATTTTTAACGCTTGAGGACATCTCTTAGTAGTAACAATCGCTGTGCACAGCTTATAGATCAACTTATAACCAGTTTGGTTCAGAGACCTAAGTATCTTGTCTGTCATGGTTAAGGGATAGCAAGGCCCTTTAACTCTTATCTTTTTAATAATGGTTACCAACATCCTACCATAAGGTATTGCGGGGTCCTATATGATTGTCAGCTCTCAACGTGGAACTTTTTACAATCTTAGTCGGGATTGGGATGTTAGTCGGGTTATTAATACAATTTAAGAAGTTACTATATTGCTCAAGGGGTAGTTCTGACGTATCAGGATCCAAATCTGGGCCGAATTTTCATGATGCTTCACTAGTTCTCTCTTAGCTTCCCGAATAGCTTTTTTAAAAATTAAAGAGGCTTGCTTATGAGTCTGACGGGTTTGGGAATCTCGATATTTAACATACTGACAGTAGGTACGCTGCTTGGCTTTCCATATATTAGTAAGATCTAAATTCCACCATCTATTATAACGTTTTCGTTGCAACTTGGGACGTATAAATTGGAAGCCGGCTCTCTCAGCAGCATTTGTAACCATGTAATTTATAGTGTCTAGGAGTTTGTCAGTATGTTCAATCTTTTCCAAGGTCTCTAAGTTTACGAGGTCCAAATTCATTTGAAACTCTTCTCTATTAAAATTGATGTAAGAGGGAAGTAGATTTATCTGACGTTAAACCGATTTTTGCTGGTGAATGGGGAAACAGAGGGAAACAAAAATGACCTGATGATCTAATTTAGACATGAAAGCATGTTGGACGTTCTTGAAAAGAATGTCGTCAGGTAGGTAGATATGGTCAATGATGGACTGACAGGTTTTCGTTACTATGGTAGGATTCTAAGGTTTAAGGCAGCTATAAAAGTTTTTAAAATCTTTAAATCTGGTGAAGCAGATAATAAATTACAATTGAAGTCACCCAATATTAAGTTCGTCCTAGTTATGTCACATTTGTTAATCTCAGTTACACAGTCTTCCATAGAAATATAAGATGGACGATAGAGAAGAGTAAAAAATATCGGTTTAGGGCTGATAAAACATTTCGCAGACAAATATTCCGTGCCTCCTTTATTATAAGAATCTATGAGATGAGTAGTGATAGACTCTTTAGCGAACATCATCACACCTCCTCCATGAGTTTGACGGTCAGTCCTGAATTGATTGTGTCTGGGTATCACAATTGTAGTATTGTCACAATCCGGCGTAAGCCACGTCTTCGTAATGAAGCACAGATGGATGGAATTAATAAGTAGCATTGCTTCGAGGTCGTCGATTTTATTCAAAATGGAGCAGGCGTTGAGATATACGGTCTTGATAGTATTCAGGAAGCGAGGGGCGTGGCAGGCTTCCCCTCTTGTCCTTGTAAACACCTTGTGGTCACGACGTCGCATTTAGACCTTCTTCTAACGTTAAGTCCTTGTCCCGTACGAATACATAAGGGGAGGGTAATCCGGACCGGATGGTCCACCGACCACACTCTATTATGTTAAGCTCGTCTTCGCGCAAAATTCCAGCCAGTGTTTTTGCAATCATACTCATCGCTGATATTTCCCAGCCTTAGACGAATAGTGCGATGTTTCTTGACTGGAATTGTCCAACTGCCCGACCCCCATCGTTGATCTGATTTGTTATGCCTGGCCAACGAGGGGGGAGGGGGGGGGCAACAGCGCTCAGTTTTTTAGATCTAACACCAAACGAACTTAGAGTAGGTTCTTCATCATTTATAATGGGATTGTTCTTTAGCTGTTGTTCCGTCTCTAGAGGCGTTTTCTTATTGTCTTTGCCGTTACTTTCGTTATATTTATCTTCATCGTCTCGGTTATGTTCCGATGGTAACATTTCTGCTATGACTTTATCGGTGACTTCGTCAGAAGTAGAGGCAAAGGACCCGGCATTCTTACTACCACCAAAACAAGAATGCTGTTCACCATCGAAAGGTTCCATCACATCTTTATTAGACAAATCTGACGGGACTAACAAGGTTTTAAGAGTCTCGTTCGTAGTGGCTATAATATCACTTATTTCTTCACTGTAGCATCCATAGTTTCTTGTATCACTGTCCGAGTAGAAGACAAAGCTCCATCGATGATAGCAGGATGATGATCACCTTACTTTAAGTCGTTTTCGGGTGAAAGATTTGTAAGTGAAGAATATGACAGATTGTTAAAGGCCAAGTCGGAAACTTTTTTGTTTAACTCTGACAATTTAGAGAATTTCGTTTTGAAAATTTGAACTGGGCTTATCTATCACATTGTCACACTTTGATACAGGTTGTTCGATACTTTCAATATCTTGTCCATAGATGGCGCTATGACTTTTAATCTTAAAAGAGTCTTTCGATGACTGCATAGCGACAATGCATCAGTCAATTCGTCAAATTTAGAGAGAATGGCTTCCTTGTTACCTGTGTTGGCCATACGTTCGGTTATCATTTGCTTCAATTCGTTGGTGATTTCTGTCCAGTGTCGGCATTGAACTCCACAGTCGATCTCCAATTGTATATCGCTATCGAGAGTTGCCATTTCAGTTGTAAATTCCAACCTTCACAATAAAAGTTTAGCTGAACTGTAAGGGCAGAAGCTTGCTTCAAAAGTAAATTAGCCCAGTTAACAGTTTTGAATCCAAAGAATGGCAAGAAACAACATATATTTGAGCAAGAATTGTCCAATCCGCACAGATCGGCCATATTGAAAAACCATTAGCGATGTACTTAATCATTCCCAAATTGTGGATGAATAAATAACTTTTGCTAATTTGTTACCTTCCCCTCTGTTCAAATTCTTCCACTGTGTAACTCTATAAATTTATGCATGACAGGCTGTTCATATAAGTTCATTACTTCAGCAGTGGTGGACACGCATCGAAATGTGTTTTCAAAACAATTGTAGTAATGTAGAGCATATAAGACAGGGTGTATCTAAACCGCTGTCACAAATTTCTGGTGCTGATTCCCCACACCAAGATGAAAACATAAGTTCATATAAACATTCTTTGGATAACGAACCGTTTATAAGATTTCCACAGATAAAATGGAAGTTTCAGCTGCTGGTTTTTCTCTGTGGATGGCAGGTGACATTTGGAGAATTTGCACCGTCTTTTAGGGTTTCCTTTTTTAGCCGGATTCTACTCTAAGGATCTGATTGCTGAGTTGTGTTTTTTTGGCCATAATAATTTTTTTGAGAATCACCATGAGAAGTTTGTGACAGGGTTTTAGATACAACCTGTATAAATAAATATGGTTTTGAAAAAATATTTTTATTTTTACTTGTATTGAAACTTATGGGACACCTTGTAGATTAAGTATTTTTTTCATCTGATTAATTATACTATGGTAATAAAACTTGCGTGATTTTATATTCCACTAGCAGACCCAGCAATGCTTCGCTATAGGCTGTGAGGAATTGAAAACCCCGACGTCTGGTGGCGGATTATAAAACTTTTTGGTAGGAGACGATCACATCAAGCCAGTTAGCATAAAGCAAACTATTGCATCAAATGTTAATTGTTGCGTTTATGGTTGATCAAATACCTATAAAAACACTCAAGAAGCACAGTTTTATCGTTTTTCTAATGGAAAACTGTATCAAGTTGGGCTTGAAAAATGGATTCAAGCTTTGAAGAGACAAAGATGAGCGCTGTGTTGTTAACATGCATGGAGTTGGAGTTGACACTGCTTTTTTGCCCTACGTATTGATGACATTTAGCATTAAAAAGAAAAACACTTTGCTTCAGTGAAAAAAAAAAATAAATAAAAAGTGTATCGCTTACTAGAAAATTAAATATTGTGCTAATTAAAGCACCTTGCACCCCTGTTTTTTTACTTGGATTTTTCCAAGTCATGGGAAAATTAGTTTTCCCTTGATCTTGTTCCTCATTGACATAAGCTATGACTGCTGACACATGCTTGCAACCACCTAAACCAGCTTTACTTTGGCACATAAAAGAATCTATTTCACGTGTTGCTGAAAGCTAATAAAAACGATTAAAAATTATAAAGAAACAATTATATGATTTTGAAGAAATTAGGTTTCTTTTTTTTTTTACCTTAATTTCAATGATGTTATTTCAATGAGCTCTGAGCGAGTTGTTTTTCCTATGAACCAAAATGTTTGAAGGAATGTCACTAGGTGGCGAACTTGTTGTTTTTCCTATGAACTCCTCACACTCTATTGTTATATATGAATGCCTTTTAAAAATCAACTAATGAAGCGCAATCTTTTGAGTTTTCTGCGAACTGTACTAATCTGAGCATACTCCAAAACATTAAATTAAGATATCTTTTTTTCGTAAGCCTATACGTTGCCGCAAACTACGCTCAACTTACCTGTGAAAACCCCATGAAAATTCATCAGGTAGTTTTGGAGATTAGCGTGTTCAAACAGACAGACAAAGTTTTTAAAAGTTTTCTTATTGTATTCTGTTTCACTCCTCTCCAATCATGGGCCCTTTAGCTGAGTGAATTTGCCGCAGGGCCGGAGATGAAAGGTGAAGAATAATGTTCACTTTTTTGTATATTCACATTCAGAAATTGCAAAATTTCATCAAAAAAAAGAGTCCGACCAACGCCAAGTGTATCAGTTACTTTTTAATAAATGGAAAAATACTCCTGGATACTTTAAATAAATTTTAAATCAAATAACAAAATCGATATTTTATGATCAATGTAAAAACTAAGCTTTCAACATGCCAGTTTGTATGTTAATTTATGAAACCAAAAAATCATCCGGAAAAAATCTGGAAACATAAAATACCGGAAAATTGATCCAGATAATTAAGAAATGAACCAAACAGACATTTGATCTTGTCAATTGCCATCACCGTACCAAATTTCATTATTCTAGACCTATTTTTACTCGCGAAATACTGCATTTGAGTTAGACGGCAAAAATATAAAACGGGGGTCCAATCTTTGTACTCTCCTGGCGCCCCTCACAAAGCGGAAATATCCCCGAGAACCTTCCCTCCGAATTTTGTTGCTCTATCTTTATTCCCCGCGAAATTGCATCAAAAAATCAGAAAATTTTGTGAAACACCAGTAATACAAACAACAATTGCAGAAAACCAGAAAAAATATAAAAGGGGAGAAGAGATGTGGATATGTTCAATACAATAAAAGAAATAAAAGACTCTTTAACCACAACAAGTTTTAAAAAAGAAAAATACAACCTTATCCTGTAAGCGCTTTTCGAGGGCGAAGCTCTCATCATTCAGCAGGTAGAATAGGGAGTAACACACCAGATGATACTGAGTGTGATAGACAATCGACAATCGAATAGTGAAGTGTTCATTTGTTAGGATGGGACGAAAGCAGCGCTTTCACAAAGCTCATCTAACCAGAATAAACTCCAAATGAAATACACTGAGGTAGTCAAGAAGCCTAACCAACCCAAGCGGTCTTCCATATTATACAAAAAAAGAAAATAAGATTGACGATTGTCTGAAAAAAAAAAAGAAAAAAATGGTAGAAAAAATAAATGGTATTTATAATGAGAATCGACCAATTATAGAAATAGCACTCAAAAGACAGACAATAAAGAGATTCAGTGATTGGTTATGGTCGTCCACCACTGAATCAGTTGGAGTTGCTGATTGGCCCTTTGTCTGAGTTAAGTAAATCACTGCTGTTGGTGGAATGGATCTCCATACTCTCGAAGGCGTCCAGGAATCATTTATTGTTTATTGCTTTCAAAAGTTGAAGGCTTTGGATGGAGACGTCATGCCCTGTCTCCAGGGAGTGTTTAGCAACGGCAGAGAAGTCACTTCTTCCGGAATTCCGGTGGTTCAGGTGTTCCTTAAAGCGGGTCAAGATGTTGCGGGAAGTTTGCCCTTTGTAGGTCTTCGTACGCTGTGGACACTTGATTTCGTAAATTCCCGCCTTGTCGAGTGGGGAGACCTTATCCTTTGGATTGCCAAGTAAGAGTTTTGCCTGGTTCGGGTTGCTATAAGAGAGAGAAAGGTTGTATGCTTTAAAGACGGAGTTAAGACCTTTGATAAGTTTACCATTGTGGGGTAATGAGATAGTGATGAAATTCCTTTTGGCTTTCTGAAGAGTAGTAATATCCTTGATGAATTTAATAAACTTTCAATAAAAAAGTAACTTTTTTTCAATAATAAAATAAAATAATATTAAAACTTTTCAATAATAAAATAAAGGAATTTCATCACTATCTCATTACCCTACAATGGTCAACTTATCAAAGGTCTTAACTCCGTCTTTAAAGCATACAACCTTTCTCTCTCTTATAGCAACCCGAACCAGGCAAAACTCTTACTTGGCAATCCAAAGGATAAGATCTCCCCACTTGACAAGGCGGGAATTTACGAAATCAAGTGTTAAGGAACATGCGCCTTCCGTTATTTAGGTGCGCTGGAAAATAATGCAAGACGCGTCAAAACATTGCTTGCTATTCTGTTGTTCGAGATGCATAATATGAATAAAAGTCACGTGTCCAACGAGCTGTGGTTAAAATCATCGGTACAACGAACTGGAATACACATGCAGGTGTTTTGCGAACGTTACTGTAAATTTTCAGTCCCCCTATCACTTACCGTCTGCAGAATGCCGCAGAGACGTGATTTGAGTGATTACGATCTTGGACGAGCTGTTGGACGGCTTGAGACAGGGCAAAGTTGCGCGAGCAGTGGGCGTTGCGAAAAGTGCTGTTTCTCGTTTGAAAACTGATGCTGTCACCAGAGGGTCCGCTTTACGTTTGCATGGGGGTGGTCGTCGAAGGAGCACAACCGCTCGGGAGAACCATAGCATAGCCCTTTCAGCAAAAAAGAGGAAGAAATCAGACAGCCGCACAGATAGCCACAGATCTTGCTGCTGCTACAGGCACTCATGTGTCTGCCAGAACCATTTCCCATCGGTTGAATGATATTGGGATGTATGCACGGAAGCCTGTCAAATGCATTCCAGTATCTCCACTCCATCAACGGAAGAGATTAGAGTGGAGTAACGAACATCGTGCTTGGGGCCATCAGGAGTGGTTCATGGTGATGTTCTCCGACGAGACTCAGTTCACTATGCAGAGTGATTCTGGGCACCAACTGATCTGGCATGTAAAAGGAACTCGTTATCACCAACAACACGTTCGGGAAGTGCAACGTTTTGGTCAAGCAGTCATGTTGTGAGTGGGCTTCACGCATGATGCCAGAACACCCTTTTACATCTTTGCAGGAGGGTCTGTTACAGCAGCACGGCAGTGCAGGGATATTCTTCTGGATCATGTTCGTCTTTTCCGTGGAGCAATTAGTGCAGACTTTGTGTTCGTGGACATCAATGCCCCTCCACACAGGGCGAAATGATATTGCATGTTCTTGAGAGTGAGGATCTCAAGCATTTGTAGTGGCCCACACACTCCCCGGACTTCAATCCCAAAGAACATGCCTAGGACGCTCTTGGCAGACGTCCCAGGCACAAAGGAATCCCCCTCCTAGAACTTTGCAGGAAGTGACAACTGCGTTACAGGAAGAATGGGATAAGATCCCGACTGCTCTTCTCAATAGTCTGATGGGAAGAATGCCAAACAGATGCAAAACATGCATTGCGGATCGAAGAGGCAAAACTCACTACTAAGGATCTCGCATTTCAAACCGGTGACAAAGAGCCAACATTTTTCTTTAGTCACTCATTGATGCTTCATTAACTTTACTTAAATAATTATTAAAATTCTTTGAGTTGTACTTTGCGAATATGTAATCATTTTTTTCGTCTTATTTTTTATTCAATAGTTATAAGTTGCATAAACCCCTACAATAATTTATGTACACCCTATATTTTGTTTACCTTATGTATATGGTTTTGGTTTGATTTGGTGGTTGGTATTACCGCCCCTTGCAACAACTCTATGAATATACAAAATTTCAGGTTCCTAGGCCTTTCCATTCAAATGTTATAACTTCATATGAATATGCTTTCTTTATTACTAACAATTCGACATCATAATGTAAATTTATATTTTCTTACTAAATTACCTTCTTATGTAACAGGTGCTCAATACTTTTCTGACTTCTGAAAAAATAAAAATAAACTGAAGTTCTCAGAAACATTTTTCCTATTGATATAATTATTATTGTAATGTTATTATTGATTTTATTTTCTCCTGTAATTATAATTAATAACACTATTTATATAAATAATAAAACGTAAATAAATGAATGGTCCCAAGGTTACACGCTTTCTCTTCCCTGTACGAGTAGTCAAGTCCCTATTATCTGACTTCCGCTGCTTGGAGCTCAAGCATTAAAAATTATTGTAGTATCTTCAAAACGGAACAAAACACAGTTTGGAATTTTTTTAAATATTTTTGTAAGATATTAATAATTTTTAACGGTAAAATAAATGCCCACATTTTGAGGAATTTGCATAAATAAAATAATTTTATTAAATTCAAATATTTGCGCATGCGTAATGTCATTTTAGAAATTTCATATAGAAGCTACAGTTAAAGAGCTTTCATATGTTACCAATCACATCTTTCTGAGTAAAATACAACCGGAGTTACAGTACTTATAGATAAGGCCCCCACAACTATATGTCCGAAAATTTTAAATGTCCGTAACTTCCATAAAAATGAAAAAAAAAATAATAATATTTGGCATTCATTGCCAACTCCCTAGGTCAATTGTATATACCAAACGAGACAACCAGGCCACGGCCACCCCCAAATAACACTTAGATAAAAGAAATAATATATGCTTAAAAATAAATAGTTGATTAATAATAAAATCAAGTTCAAGTTGTGGAGAAGGATATCTTGAGTAGCCATTCCATAAAGAGGTTAACGAGTGAGCAAACTTTTATTTGGAAATTATTATAAATTTTCTGAGATATTTTTTTTCAGCACAATAATAAAGATTTTGAACGTTTAATTTTCAAAACGACATGATGTTTACTTAAAAATCAGTCCAACCAAAACAAAAAAAAAACTTGTTTGTCCCGGGACACCCGACCGAAGTGAAACTTCAAGTGCATGATAATAGTCAGTGAAAACAACAACAGATGAAGGAACAGAAGTGCATGATAATACCCCTCCCCTTCATCTATTCATGGTAAAAAACATTGGATGATATAATCAGTGAAAAGAATTAGCTAATAATAATGATTAAAAACACATTCATTTAAAACATGAAAGGTTTATTTAAAAAAATCAAAGTATTTTATACAAATACAAGTTTATGATCTAGCAACAGAACAATGTCTTATTCTAAATATTAAAATTGTTACATAAGCTTTGGAGAAATATAAATAACGTTTTATAATGTACTTCATTATACAATAAACTAAAATGTGTACGTTGACATTGAAATGAGGTCTCCAGCAATACAATTAATCAAAAAATTATTAATGGGGGAGGGAGTTGAAATTGCTTGTTACTGCATTGCTAGAAAGATGTTAACAAAAATGACATTACACGCGAGCATGCGGAATGACTTCATTAAATCAACAGTCACTGAGCTTTGAATTTTACGGATAGTCTTCACTCTGCAACAATCAAATGTTTTATTCAAATTATTTATTAATTTGAATACTACTTAACTTTCAAATTTTAAGCTCAGTTTTATCGATGAAGGCAAAGAGACAGAGGGTTGATCTTAGAGACATTCCTTTTCTAATTTTCGATGGTCTATCCGAATCTGAAGTCAAATTCAAGAAGTCCGAAAAAAATGGCAACACCAAATGACCGACTGCACAAATCCGCTGTTCATCACCGCTTTGCATTATATCATTGTATTAAAATTACTTTTGTTGCGGGGTGCTATGTGGTTTTTTACGTATTTTTTAGTTTTTTGCCTTTTTGGAGATGTATATAGCAGATTTAATTCCAACTGCTGTCCTTTACGAGCTCGAAAATTTCGTACGCGTCCTATACACTTTTTAGCTTCCGTTTTATGTTATTTTTTTTTGTTTGGAATTGCTTCTTCAGTTCGTTTACGAGCTCTGTATGCTCTCATCTGTTCTACACTTGTTTTTGGGGGCGAACTCTCCGTTTGATTAACATAACTTCAATCATAAAAAAATAACAATAAGCCCTGAATTTACACTATCCATGATGGTCACCAAAGAAATGAAAGAAAGAGAGAGGCAGTGATCTCCCCTCCATATTGGGATTGGCAATAAACAGCTGATTGCCCGAGGCAATGCATGTGAATCAATCGGTTTGGTTTGGTATTAACGTCTTTTTCAACTTCTACAGTCATTTCAGGACAGGGTTATAGGGGCAGCAAATTTTGCCTTGCAAGGATTCGTTAACATGCAAGCCGGATTCGAACCCGCGTCCTCGGGCATCAGAGGCGATAACGCAACCCCTGAGCTACCGAGGCCGATGTGAAACAATCGTAAACAATTGCTTATTACAATATGTGGATTAATAAATTGATTATTTTATTGAACTGAGAATTATTTCTTCATTTTCTTTTAATTTAAAAATTTTAAATATTTGTCTTTTAAATTCGTTAGGCATTGAATAAGTTATTTGGAGTTATTAAAAGTATACGTTATCGTTAGTTAATGCAATAAAGTTTTTTTTTAAAAAAATCAGAAAACAGTTTATGCTTACTAATACTTCCAGAAATCATCTACAAAAACAGCTGAAATTACATTGAGAATATATGACGCCTTAGATTTTTGCCAATCGTAACATGGCGAATGCTGCACTTCCGCTGGCACCAGTAGCGCTCAGCGAAATGAATAGGGCACTGCCAGTCTCTTTCTTTCATTTGTCTCTGGTGGTCACGCTCCATCTCGGATGTTAACAATCAATGTTTTCTGTTTGTTGGAAACAATGAAGGATGGATTGTTGGAACTACGTCATTTCCGTAACGCGAAAAGCGTTTCATTATAAGCATTTCACTCCCCAAGTCGTTGTCGCCGCATAAGAAGTTTCACTTCAAAAAAATTAAAACGGCCCAGGAAACAAATTTATCGATGAGTTCCTCATTGAGTCAGTGTTTTTCCTATTTAATTTGGATAATCAGTGTCTTCTGCTTTTGGTAAAAATAAAAATTTACGATTACTCCTTCTACAGCCTTAATGCAGAGCATAAAAGCACCGAACTTCACACAATTCAATGTTCTAAAACACTCTCATTATGGCGGCTGACGTGAAGCTGTCTAGTGGCTACCTTCGAACAAAGGCGATGCCCGCGTACGCGGGTTCGGTCCCGGCCGAGGACGACGAGGATTTTTTTCGGGGGGAAAATCCTGAGGTCACGCACTTCCTTCGGAAGGGAAGTAAAGCCGTTGGTCCCGTGTAGTCGTTTGCCGGCTGCACGTTAAGGAACCCTTGCGAGGCAAAGTTTGCGGCCCCTATAACGCCGTCCTGAAATGACCATAGCAGTTAAAAAGGACGTTAATACCAAATAAACCAAACGAAACCAACCAATCGAACAAAGGCGAAAAAGAAGCTTGTCTATAGCGTCGACGTCGGTAGAATCATTGCCTTCGTCATCTGAGACCAGCATCAATAGTAGTTTTAGATGAGTAACATATTTCAATTTGGTGTGAACCTGAAGTACAGGTTCGTGAATTTCCCTTGTAAGTATCAGATGGATTTAAAAACATAATAAATTTTTCATGTTTTTTACTATATTTTTTAAAGATTTTTTCGGAATTAAACCATTTTTTCATATTTTTTTAATGTAACAATTTAATTGTTTTTATTTATTACTAGCTGATATGCACGGCGATGCTCGGGCTGTTTGTTTGATGAAATTTTGCAATATCGGAATTTGAATATACGTATGAACACATGAAAATTCCTTAAAATTAATACAGTAAATATTCACTTTAGAAAAAATGAATTTTCTTTAAAATGCTCGTACTGGAATTTCGTGTACTATTGGGCTTGGCCAGGAAAATTCGTCATTGGATCCTGAACTTTTTAGCATATCAAAGAAAGGCTATGAGTAATGAGTTATTTCTGTCTAGATGTTTAATAGATTCATTGAGAGAGGTAAGGAAGTATTTACAGCCCCATGAACATCCCTCTTCAACATGAAACTGTTTCAATAAAGTTGCTGTTTCACAGAGCCTGGAATCATGTCCTAAATGTGATTGTTCATATTGACTGTATCACTTTTTATTGCAAAGATTGACCTCTCACAAAATTTTATAATATTACCCGGCTTCGCCCGGGCGGAAAAAATGCGTTGAGTAATTTTTTAACGATTGTGTGTTATGTTAGAAATTGAACTATGATTAACAAAGTATGAACGAAATGCAAGAAAATGAGAAACAGTCTAGATAGCCGTCTCCAAATTTTTCATAATCATTTTAAACCAAAAATGATTTAACAATGAAATGGGAACAAAAGAAAATTAAATTATATGTACAAAAGCAAATAATGAAAAAAAAAACAATAAGAAAAATGAATCAGCTACACAGGCAAGCTGGGCATGGATTGTCAAGGAGTTGTGCATTCAAGTCCATTTCAGCAAACAACGTTGTATGTCTTCTCCCTGTGGACACGCGGGAGCAAGCAATGTATAACTGATCGTGAGAGAAGTAAGCTGTGACCTTGAAATTCTGGAAAAATTGAATAAAATGAAACATTCTTCGTCTGATATGCCCGTCGGGAATTGCTCGGGCTGTTTGTTCCAATTGTTAACAAAATGAAACCAATTGAAGCCATGGCAGTTCTGGGCAGAAGCGAGCCGTGATGTTGTTAGCTGTGCGGCTTCTTTGTTTTTGACGATTTTGGGCCCGAGGAATAATTAATTCAAAACCATTCCTCAAAGTTTCCGCGTAAAAGGATCGGGAATCACTTTCACCATAAATCGAAAATACGTATGAAACGACATTGAAAATGAAACCATGATTGAAAATGAAACCATGATCGAAATATTATAAAATACTTCAAATAAACTTATCATTCCATGATAGGACTGTGAAAGAATTATTAATCAGTTACCCTCATGTTTAGCCAGGTGTTTTGCTCACTTTCGGACCTTCCCACTTCATGTATGCGGCAGGTTTCCGGGTCTATCTTTCATTTTGCTTCTATAAATGAAATTAGTTAATTAAATAATATTAATATGTCAAAAAACGCGCAATTTCTGTTGTTGTAGTCAACAATTGGATTGCTGTATTTATGGAAGAAGCGATATCATCCCCTCTCTCGCATGAATTTTGCTACTAATGTAATTTAACGCTTGTACAACTTAAGTGCGCTAGAGTGCCTATAATAAGAGTGTGGCCAACGATGGTGTTATTTTCTATTGGCTAAATGCTTCACGTGATTAAAATCGGCCATTACTTATCCAAATTACAATAGTCAGGAAGCGCAATTGAATACATTTTTCATAATAAAATTTATTTAACTCTTTCAGAACGTTATAATTAGATATAGAAAAATAAACTAAATGCAATCTAACCTCACACTGGGTTAATTTCCAGAATTTACATATTAATTACAAAAAAAATAATAAAATGTACACTATAATTTTGGACAGAGGGAGTATTTTATGGAATTATACAAGGTGATTATAATTAAAGTCCCTTTGTAAAAATGCTATAAAAAAACAACCATGAGTCCGAATGACTTCAAATTTGGACTGAGCATTCTTGAAGAAGGGGCATTTGATATGGGATAAGAAAAAAATAGTTCTAAAATTTATCACTAGATGGCGCTGTAAGCGGCATAACGGAAGCGGATTCAGCTAGAAGTGACATTTTGAATTGAAATACGACGGCTTTGGCATGAGTTGTTTATGGCATGATGTTTTTACATTAAAGTTGGTCAAGGAATGCAATTGACACTAAAACAAGTTAAACATGATTTTTTTTTTATTATACAGTACAGTATTAGCAAAAAATCAACTGTACCGGTCAATGAACATGATTGCTTCGGGTTTGATGATGGAAAACATGACTTTCAAGTCATTTAACAGTTGTGGCACTGTTAGTGCAAAGCCCATCCACCACGGCAAGGTCGTACCACATCGGATGGGAAAAATCGGTTTTTAATTGTCCTTGGGCCAAAAACCGCATAAAAAGCACATGATGATTCGGTTTTTAATTGTCCTTGGGCCAAAAACCGCATAAAAAGCACATAATGATTCGGTTTTTAATTGTCCTTGGGCCAAAAACCGCATAAAAAGCA
>JAHWFO010092920.1:75967-166881 GCA_023313115.1 Rhysida immarginata | reverse complement strand
TGATTCGGTTTTTAATTGTCCTTGGGCCAAAAACCGCATAAAAAGCAACAATGGAAACGCCTATTAATTATCTCGGGACTTGCGCAAGACATGTTCAATATGCTGTCCACCATTTTCCTCCACAAGTTTTAACCGATAAACAGCATGTTCCACAACAGACCGGAGTGTCTCCGGGGTCACGTTGTGAACGTGGTGCGTAATCCGAGCCTTCAATTCCGCTAAATTTGCAACTGGGCCACTGAACACATGATTTTTAAGGTAACCCCAGAGCCAGAAGTCACAAGGATTGAGGTCCGGTGATCTTGCAGGCCAGGCTCTCGGAAAATGACGGCTGATAATTCTATCATCTCCGAAATGTGTCTTCAGCAGTTGCTTCACTGGCTTTGCAATGTGCGGAGGAGCGCCATCTTGCATGAAAATTATTCTATCCACGCATGCATGCTGTTGAAGTGTTGGAATTACCTGGTTGCGTAAAAGACACGCATACCGTTGACCATTGACTGTACAGGTAACGGGACCCGCAGGACCCACTTCCTCGAAAAAAAATGGCCCTATAATCAATGATGCTGTCATCCCGCACCACACAGTTACCTTTGCAGAATGAAGCGGTATTGAAACACATGCGAAAGGATTTTCCGTTGCCCATATCCTGCAATTTTGTGTATTGACAACGCCGTGGAGATAAAAATGGGCTTCGTCTGTCCACAAGATGTTCCATGGCCATTCTATTGTCCACTTCGATGCGAGCTAGAAATTCTAAAGCAAACGTGTGTCTAATTGGCAGGTCAGCAGGAAGTAACTCCTGAACATGGGTAATTTTATAGGGATAACAATGCAGGATATTGCGTAAAATTTTATTGACCGTGCTCACAGGCATGTCTAAAGTTCGGGCAATTCGCCGTGCACTGCACGTTTGCACACCACTGTTCGACCCTTCCTCTAATGCTTCAGCCACATCTTCTACTGACGTCAAAGCAACTGCTTTCCTCCCTCTGCCAGATTTCACTGCAAAAGAACCTGTCGCTTCGAATTTTTTAATCATACACCTCAGAGCCTTTGCAGTCATCGGACCACATCCTTTTTTCATTCCCTTTAATACCCGAAATTTCTTTAAAGCTGCTATGGCAGAGTCGCCATTCTTGTAAAAGAGCTTCACAAGCAGAGCGCGATCCTTCATTGACAGACCCATGGCAAGCTGCTGAGATACAAATATGACGAGAACGCCATGAGGCCTGCGTTTTTATAACACATGCAATGTCTCATGCGCATGCGTATCTTTCAATTTGCATAGTACAAATCCTCCTAGGCATAATATGCCGCTTACAGCGCCATCTAGTGATAAATTTTGGAACTATTTTTTTTCTTATCCATATCAAATGCCCCTTCTTCAAGAATGCTCAGTCCAAATTTGAAGTCATTCGGACTCATGGTTGTTTTTTTATAGCATTTTTACAAAGGGACTTTAATTATAATCACCTTGTATATTGATTTATAATAATATAAATTGTTTATTGATAAATATTCTATACTTTGGTTGAATAATCTAAAATATTTTTAATAAAAAAAATTAGAAAATAATTTAAATAATAAGTTGAAGTAAAAATGATAAGGACAGGTTTAATATTTCATATAATAGTTCATATAAGTCAAAAAAACAATAAAACAATTTAACGAAACAACTAATTTTGAATTTTACATAGTCTATGGGGGTTTTAATTTCATATAAAAAAATTTTTTGTAATCTTTTAATTTACCTTTTTCATTGTTTATGTTTGAGTAATGTGTACAGAAGTAGCAAACTGTTATTTAAATACATGCATTATATTTTTTTGTCATTAATAGTTAATTTTAAGAGAATTAAACTAAATAAATTTTTCACTATGATTTTTAGCTAAATCAAGATAATAAAATTGACATCCAAAAAATAGATAAAAATAAATAAATATCCACAATTAGGTTTAATAAAATAACTATCAAGGTAATTTATTTCAAATTTTTTTTTTAAATAAAATTTTAATATCAAAACTAAGATATATTTACAAAACTTAGATTTAGATCTTTAAAATAATAAATCTACAGAAGCCGCATTAAAGTCTGAAGTGAAGTTCATAGTTGATTACTTATTAAAATTTACCAAAAAACATTAACCTACTTAAGCCCTAAGATGATTTGTAATAATTCTACTATAAATTTGCACATAAAATAATGGTCTTTCAAGTCTAAACCTTTACATCATGATGCTCCTTATATTAAATATTTATTTTTTATTACTAATTATGAATTTTTTAAAACTTCATGGTCATTATAAACTATTATAAATTAACCTAAAGTTTTTTTATTTATTCAATAAAAATTATAAAATACTCATTTAATTAAAAGTATTACAATGTTATAATACAATCATACTGTTATATTAAAAATATAAGCTTAAACATACATTTTTTTCTTCTTGTTATTCTTCTTACTATTTTTATTATTCATTTATATATTAATAGTAAATATGTGATTATTTTAATATTTTTTTGAGGTTAATTTATTGTTTTGATTTACAATGTGATTTTATTACATTGTAAGAAGAAAGAAATGAATTTTTACTTTTTTTGTGAAATAATTAAAAATTATATAAGTTATAAATTTCTTTAAATTGTAATATTTAATTACATATTCCCGGTCTGAAAATATGGTATACATTTATCATACAAAAAAAAATAATATTGAAATGTACACCTTAATTTCGGACAGAGGAATTATATATTGATTTATAATAATATAAATTGTTTATTGATAAATATTCTATACTTTGGTTGAATAATCTAAAAATATTTTTAGTAAAAAATGTTAGGGTTTTAAGCAGAGATCGTGGGATTTGAAAGAATATATAAGTCTACACATTTGACGATTGCCATTTTAGATAAAGAGATGTTTTATTTAGAACATTACCAAGAAAGAAAATGTATTGTAACAATTAAGATTTCTCAACAGTATGCACGTGAAACAATAAGTACGAGGAACGTAAACTGTCTGTGTTAATACAGTTCAACAATCTCTAACACCCTCTCATAACACATGACTGTTATCAATTTATGAATATTAATATTTGAAATAAAAAAAAATTAAAATTTTTTTAAACCTAACTTTTCAATAAGAAACATATGTTGAGATTTTAAAAGTCCTTTTGTAAAGACATCTGCAATCATTTCTTGTGTAGGAAGATACGAAACAATAAGTTTACCACTCTTATAAATATTTCTCACAAAATGATATCGCAAATCAATGTGTTTGCTTCTTCGATGAATGATGGGATTACGAACAAGTTCTTGTGCACCTTGATTATCACAATAAATAACAGTAGCTTCATTGCCTTCTAAAATATTCAATTCTTGTAGGAGCTTTCTAAGATATACCATTTCTTTAGAAGCTTCACATACAGCAACATATTCTGCCTCTGTGCTTGATAAGGCTGTACATCGTTGTTTTCGGGATTCCCAAGTTATTGCAGCCCCACTTAAAACAAAACAATAACCAGTATAAAACATGCGATCATCCACGGCGTCAGCATATCCAATGAGTGGATTGCTAGTCTTTTGAAAAAACAGTCCATAAGATTTAGTGCCTTGTAAGTAGCGCAGCACTCTTTTGGCAACAATCCAATGTTGTTTTCCTGGATTTGAATTGAACTGGCTTAGATAACTTACAGCGAAAGATATATCGGGTCTCGTTCCAACAGCCAAATACATCAGAGACCCCACTAATGTTCTGTACGGAAGAGTCTTCATTTCTTCCACTTCATCATCGCCAATAGGACATTCTTTCAGACTTTGACGTTATGTTCCATAGGCGTTCCGATGGATTTGCAAGAAGACATGTTAAATTTCTGGAGTATATCATTAGTGTACTTCCTTTGCGAGATAGCAATATTATTACTGATGGGATCTTGATTGAATTCCAAGCCTAAGCAGTAGTTAAGCTTGCCTAGATCCTTAATATGGAATTCTTGTGATAAATTCTTTTTAAGTAGATCAAATTCAGAATGATCCCTGACAGCAAAGATCAAGTCATCCACGTAGATGGCTATAAAGATGACATGCTTATCATCATACCTTTTGTGAAAGATGCATGGATCAGTTTTCAATGGAATCATTTTCATGTCTCGGAGTTTTTGATCCAGTTTTTGATACCACTGCCGTCCGGCTTGCTTTAGACCATAGATAGCCTTTTGCAGATTGCAGACAGGTGAATTGATGGTTTCTAATTTTACTAGCATATTTTCAGCCTGATGTACAATTTTGGGATCACTCTCTTTGTCAACAATGTCTTTTAAGATTTCGTGAAGCATTTCGGGAATTTGCATATAGATTGTTTGATCGAGTTCCCCATGTAGATATGCAGTAACGACATCTGCTTGATATAGTGTTAAACCTAGTTTTACAGCCAATGCGATTAATAAACGTAAAGGAACTTAGTCTTATTACAGGAGCGTAAGTTTCTTCATAATCAAGACCAAAACGCTGTGAGTAACCCTTGGCAACCAAACGTGCCTTTCTTCTCTCTAATGTACCATCAGTGTTGTATTTGTCATGTATCATTTTCAATTAGTGATCGAAATTCATCCCTGATAGCTGACCTCCATTGATTGGCGTTTTTGCTAGAAAGAGCTTCATGTAAAGAAACTTCGGCAGTAAGGGCATAGTGAATTTCATTTTCAATATCTTTGGATATTTTAACGGGTTGATATTCTTTTCTGGGTCGTCCCTTCATTCCAGTTTTAATTACTCGAGGTCGTCCTGGACCATGTTTTAGGTCCTGTTCTCCTTGAACATGTTTATTTTCTTCGATTTGGTTCGGTTCTGCTTCTTTCTGATTGTCAGTATCAGTGATTTCATATTGGATTGATCTATTGACGTCAGTAATTGCTTTAGGTAATGGTGCTTTAACTTCAGAAGGAAAAAGGATATCATTTTCGTTTAATTCATTCAGGAATCGAACATCACGACTTTTCACGATTTTGCGCAATTCAGGATTCCACATACGGTAAGCTTTTGACTCGGTGGAATAGCCGACAAGTATGCAACAAGTTGAACGAGGTTCGAGTTTTCCTTTATTCGGTAGTTTGTTGAGTACGTATCCCTTTGTTCCAAAAATTCTCAAATAAGAAACATTAGCTTTTCTTCCATAAAATATTTCATGAGGAGTTGAATCTATGGCACTTGAAGGACAACGATTGCGCGTATATGCAGCAGTTGCGATAGCCTCTGCCCAAAATTCAGGCGGTAAGTTAGCGTCGATTAACATACATCGAGCCATATCCAGTAGTGTGAGGTTCATCCTTTCAGCAACTCCATTTTGTTGAGGTGTGTATGCCACAGTTCTTTGTCTTAGTATTCCTCGATTTACAAGAAAATCGTCCAATAATGCACCACAATATTCGAGACCATTATCAGTACGTAATATTTTAACTTTCTTATTAGTTTGATTTTCAATACAATTGATATGTTTAATTGTGATCTCCTTCACTTCATCTTTTGTTTTCAAAAAGTATACTTCAGTCCAGCGTGATTTATCATCAATAAATGTAATGAAATATTTGGAACCACCAATGGATTTAGTACGCATAGGTCCACAAACGTCTGAGTGGACGAGCAGATTTATTTCATTGCTCCTTGAGGTAGAAGGATGAAAAGGGTTTGCCTTTTGCTTTCCCTGAATACATATTTCACAATCATTTAATTCTCCAGAGAGCTTTGGAGGAAAACCAATCACCATGTTTTTGCTCGATAATCTGTGGAGATCAGACACATTCAGATGTCCAAAACGACGATGCCATAATCTTGTGGAATCGCCAGTTGCAGCTACACTTGTAGAGTCTTTTCTAATTGTCGTATTGACTAAGTAAAGTTCTCCTGTTTTTTTGACTCTGAAGATGATTGACCCATGTTGGTTTATGATTGTGGCTTCATCCCTGTAGAAATTTACAGTTTTTCCCTTTTTCGTCATCTTGGACACGGACATGAGGTTTGTATGAAGCTGAGGAACATATAGAACTTGTTCCAATCTTACTTGTTGAAACGAATCATCATTTGGAATATTAAGTAAAACAGTTCCTATTCCTTTTGCTTTTATGGATTTCTTGTTTGCAAGATGGACTGGATGATTATCAATAGGATGCAATGATGAAAAATATGATTTGTTGCTACATAAGTGTGATGAAGCACCACTGTCTAGAATCCATAAAACCTCCTTTGAATTCCGGAAAGTGCGTCGAGTACATGTATGAACACAATCAGCACTTGTATTTTCATTCACAGAATTGGTTTTCATAGTGAGAGCCTCATCAAATGAAACAGAAGAAGCTTGTGTCTTTTTTTCATCAGCTTTCTTCTTTCTGCATTCAAAGTCTCGATGTCCAAGCTTCAGACAATAAAAACACTTCCATTTCTTATGTGTTTTCTTATTATTATTGATACTATTATTATTTTTATCGCTTTCATAGTAGTTTCCCTTGTTGCTTTTATTAGCGGTATAAAGAGCTTCAGAACTAGGATTTCCTTTACCTTTTCTGGCTTCAATTTCTTCAAGAACTTTTATCCTTAAGGCATCCGGTTTAGGTATGTCATCTCTAGATTCAATTGCACATCTGAAGTTATCGAAACTCTCAGGTAGAGAATAAAGCAATAATATGGACAGTACATCATCATCGAATTTAATGTTCATTTCTTTTAACTTGTCCACATGCTCAAAAAAGTTATTGGTGCAATCTTTTATATTTTCACTCTCATTAATTCTAGTAAACAGTACCTGTTTAAGTAATACAGCTTTTCTTGCAGGTCCACTGGAGCAATAAACGCTTTCAAGCTTTTCCCATGTTTCCTTCGAATTTTGACAGTATTTAACATGATGCAATTCGGATGGGAGAATGGAGAGCACAATGTCGGCTTTGGCCTTGCGATCCTCCTTGTCCCATAATTCCATGGCTGCTGGTTGTTGCTCAGTAGTTGGCCGTGCGATAGCTCCGGAGATATAGCCCCATTTGTCGTTCTTGATCAAAATGGCTTCCATCTGTAACTTCCACGTATCGTAATTGTCCTTGCCCAGTCTGTCAGTTGCCACTGTAGTACTTGCCATCGTTGGTTTTATTGATAGAACCAAATATAAATTAATAACGCATTGAACGTGGGTTGGGCCCATAACCTGTTAGGGTTTTAAGCAGAGATCGTGGGATTTGAAAGAATATATAAGTCTACACATTTGACGATTGCCATTTTAGATAAAGATTTGTTTTATTTAGAACATTACCAAGAAAGAAAATGTATTGTAACAATTAAGATTTCTCAACAGTATGCACGTGAAACAATAAGTACGAGGAACGTAAACTGTCTGTGTTAATACAGTTCAACAATCTCTAACAAAAAAAAATTAGAAAATAATTTAAATAATAAGTTGAAGTAAAAATGATTGCATTAAAAAAAGAAAGAAAATATTCTACACTTCAACAATAAAATTTGAAAATTAAATATCCAATATAAGGACAGGTTTAATATTTCATATAATCCTTCAATTAGTTCAACAAAACAATAAAAAATTTAACGAAAAAACTAATTTTGAATTTTACATACTCTATGGGGGTTTTTAATTTCATGCCATATATCATATAAAAATAAATTTGAAATGTTTTATTTTTCCTTTTTTTTTTTGTTTATGTTTGATTAATGTCTAGAGAATTAGCAAAATGTTATTTAAATGTTTTATTTCTTTGTCATTAATTAGTTTCTACGAAATTAGGTCTCTATATTGTAATTTATTCCTATATAATCTTCGTTTTGCCATACAAGCGTAATCCAAGTTGGATAAAAAATGGCGGCGAGAGCCCGTTGGCCACACTCTTATTATAGGCACTCTAAAGTGCGCCATCTGGCCTCGCCATCTAGTGACATACTGTAAAAACAAAAAGTCTATTCAACTCTTCGATTAGAGATCCTGTATGTATCATTGAAAAGTGTTATTGAAATTTTAGAATGTATGAAAAGTAGAAAAAAAAATTTGTGTCAATTGACCAAACGGCCAAGCCGTCATAAAAAGGAATTCATTAGTGTCTTTAGCACAAAATGGCGTCCATGTAATTAGTTGTCGTATCTCTTAATACATACAGGATCTCTATCTTCGATAAGACAGTTTCGCCATCTAGTGACATCCTTTGAAAACAATTCAACTTTTCGAAAAATTAGAATAACTTAAAAAATTGACATAAACATGATATAAAAAGTATCCTACTGAAAGCACAGCAACACTAACTACGTACATGGAAAATTTCGTGGAGATTTCTTGAGTATTTTCTGAGTTATGAAAGGAATTAAGTACAAAGAGGGAGCATGACAGCAGACAGACGGACGGACGCTTTAGAGAATTAAGTATAAGGGAAATATAAGGGATAGATTTTATTTTATTATTTTTAATTAATTATTTCTTTTATATGTTTTTCAACTGATTGGACATTACCAGTCGTTATGCTTTTCTTATACGAGTGTAAAATGACATTCTTAATAAGTTGCGTACTGGCATAAAAAATCTCAGAAAATTTATTATAATCATTGGACCAACTTACTAATGTTTACGTCCTTTTTAAGGTTTTAGCATCACCTAAAACCCTATTAGCGACGGTAAGATTATGTATGTATGTAATGTGTATGTTACACGCATAACTTTTGAAAGGATTCACCTAGAGGTTTGAAATTTTCTACACACTAAGGCCCTATACAGCGGATGGTGCAAAAAATATAGCGAATCCTCTTGGGTCACTTGCATGAATTTCATGGTTCCTTTTCTATCTTTTGAAAAAATCCTGAAATTTCGTAAATTTGTAGTGCGGTTCTAAAAAAAAATATCAACATACAAGAAAAGTGATATAAGCCTCTAGGGCCCTGCCGGAGGTCCTGAGGCCCCAAATACAATTGAAGCTATAACATTTGAACGGAACGACGTAGGATCCTGGCATTTTGTATATTTACAGTGTGGTACTAAAAAAATATAGCAAATATACAAGGAATGTGATGTAGGCCAAGGAGGCTCTCTAGAAGACCCCGAGGCCTCAAATACAAATCAAGTTATAACTTTTGAACGGAAAGGTCAAGAAACCTGAAATTTTGTATATTTTTAGTTTGGTACTAAAAAATATAGCCAATATAGAAGGAAGCTGATACCAGCCTCTAGAACCCCGCCAGGGGCCTCGAGGCACCAAATACAATTGAAGCTATAGCATTTGAACGGAAAGGCCTAGGAACCTGAAATTTTTGTATATTCATTGTGTGGTACTAAAAAAATTTTTGCAAATGTACAAAAAAAGTAATATAGACCCCCAGCAGAGCCCCACAGGCCCCCAACACAAGCAAAGCTACAACTTTTAAACGAAAAGGTCTAGAAATCTGAAATTTTGTTTACTTATAGAAAATTACTTAAAAATTTAGCTAATATACATTAAAAACTGGCATAAGGCTTTTGGGGCTCTTATATAGTCCTCTGGGGCCCTGGTAGGGCCCCTAAACACAAACAGAGCTAGAATATTTGAACGAAAAGGCTTAGAAATCTGAAAATTTGTATACTTATAGTGGTTTACTAAAACATTTAGCTAATATACACGAAAAACTGTTATAAGGCTCTTAAGTCTCGACAGGGGCTTTGAAGCCCAAATCACAAATAAGCTCTAACATTTGAATAATAAAAAGGCCTAAGAACTTGAAGTTTTATATTTTTACAGTGCGTTACTTAAAAATCATATCAAATATACAAGGGGACTGGTTAATAATCACATGTGAGCACGTGTTACGATTTTGAGTGCGTAACTCGGAAACTACTCGTTGGAATTCGTTCAAATTTTAACTGTACACACAATTTTAAGTACCCTATTCTTTTCCCAAATTTCATCATCCTAGATTTAGAGAAAGTGAGTTATTAAGTTGTTGATTTTAGTGGCGGCATTTTTATTTCTGATCATATCTCAGTTATTGTTCAAATTCCGACCCATGTTCATATGAACTTTTTTTGCTTAGAATCATCCATATTACCTCCCCTAGAAGTTTGTGACAAGGTTTCAGATACACGCTGTATATTAAAATTTATGTCTCTTGGCAGGGGCCATGCGGCCTCAATCTCAAACCAGGCTATAAATTTAAAACCAGAAACCTGAAATGTTTTATATTTACAATGTGTTGCTTAAAATTTTAGCTGTTACGCACTAAAATTGATATAGTCCTCTGAGGCCTCAGCAGGAGTAGCGAGGTTCCAAATACAAATCAAGTTATAACTTTTCTTACGAAAAGGCCTAAGAACCTGAAATTTTGTATTTGCGTCCCTCCACTTATTGTAGTCACGAGCCGCTATTGCTCGTAACATTTTGATGCTAAAACCCTTATATCGTTGGATAACGATGCGTTAACTAATTTTTTATATTTTTGCACATGTTGAATATTGTTATTCTCATGCTTTTTTATAAGGGCTTAAAATAACATTTAAGTTACATGCAAAATGACATAAAAAATAAAATGGCACAAAATTTCATTTGTTTTTTGCAACTTTCTTATTTATACCTCTATTTCGGACACTTTTAATCGGTATGAGTATAAACAATTCATCATAAACTTCGTATAGTTTCAAAGGCATTAGAAATGTGGACGATATGAAGAATTATAGACCCATTGCTACCTTACCCACTATTTTTAAAATTATAGAAAAGATCTTATTTCAACCTATGATCAAGCATCTTTGGGATAACCTACCGAGCGACCAGTATGGAGGTAGACCGCACACCTCAGTACAGGACCTACTTTTGACCATTAACATAGAAGCAGGCAACACCTTGGACGATAAGCAGATATATGTCATGGTCTGTGTAGACATTTCCAAGGCTTTCAACACGGTTTCACATCCTCAACTGCTTATTGAACTGGAAGCCATGGGTGTCGCAGGCCACACCATCGAACTCCTAAAGGATCTTTTCAATCAACGCTCGAACTGTATTGAGACTATTAATAAGACCATATACGGTCCAGCTAAGAGAGGTATACTACAAGGTTCGTCCATTAGTAATACCCTCTTTGCGGCCTTGATCGCACCAATTTTCCACCTGAAGTTGAATTTTAGACTTCGAGCTTTTGTTGACGACATTATCTTAACTAAATCTTACCCTCGATCCAGAATATCCGACATCGATCAAGACATTGACTCTGATATTAAAAGACTTCAACAATGGTTTATTACCAGAGGTATGTGGATCAACCCAGATAAGACGACCATACTTAAATTAGACAAACACTATGAGACATGTTGTTCTACTATTAAAATTTTGGGCCTTATCTTCGATTCTAAATTGAAATATGTCCAGCAGGTCCAAAAGATTGTGTGCACAGCGAATAGACTAAAATTCCTAATTAATAGACTTCGGAAGACGTTATCCAGAAAGGAAATCATTACTATTTTAAAAACTATTGTGTTCCCAAAATTCACTTACGCCATTTTGGTATGGTATCCACCTAATAAACATCTTCAAGAACAATTGAAAGTTGCCTTTAATAATATCATACGATCGGCCCTTAATCTGACAACCAGACAATCCGTCACACCAGCCTGTAATGAAGTGCAAATCATGAACTTTACTTCCCTCATGACCTTTATTAAGCTTAAAGAACTGACTAAAGCATTCTTTTGTAAGAGTCACCCGGCCCACTTCGTCTATTCATGGCTGAACGTCACTCCCACCTCTAGAAGTTCTACACGTTATTTATTAACACCACCTAAGATCATCTCTAGTTGGAAAGAGAAATACTTTCCTTACAACACCTTTTGCCTATGGAATAGTCTACCTTTAGATCAACGTTATGTTATTATCGACTGTCAAAACAGAAACTGTTATGATCACCCAAGACACGCCAGTGATTTATTACGGACCTGGCTAATGAATATGCAACAAAATATGTCTTTTAACCAGTGACTTTGCTCTGAGTGAGCGCAAAACAAATAATAATAATAATAATAATAATAATAATAATAAATAAAGTCACGGAAAAATCTTTCAAAGTTTCTAAAATTTTTCCACACTTAACCTCACTTCGGCATTCGCAAACCTTATGCCAATTTTTATATGGGCGTTTCATAATAAAACCTTTCATACTTTTAATTGGTATCATCTGGAAAAAAGCGGAAAAACTGCCATTTTTCCTGACAATTCACGTGATCATTTCGACCCTTTGACCACTTGCAACACTTAAGCCTATTGTTTCCTGCTGCTGGCCTTTTTAACATTCTTTTAATGCACATGGCTATCATGACTAGGACTTTAAGCCAAACGCATTTATGCAACCAATTTCATTTCGACCAGCAGTCCGATCAAGGTGTGACAACTGTCATCTTTCGTCTCCACCCAGACTATTAGTGGGCAGCAATTTTGAAGGTAATAAAATCAATTGTCTTCGAAATAACTCTCTTTAATTACCCATGGCGACTGCTGCATCATGGATCTCATACCCTTCAACGTCTCCATCAATGGAGGCTGGTCGGATCGGCTGGAAGCCTCTTTTGTGGCGTAGATGAGTCTGTGAAACATATTTTTTTACGAGTGCTCTTTCGCACAGTCTATTTGGGAATCTATAATGTAGCACTCGGGATGATAAGTTTCTCTTACCAGTCCGTACGTTTCTTGATGAACGTTTCTGCCGGCGAGCCTTTGAAGTCGGGCCTAGCCATTCCGATCACAGTTATCTGGTGGAGTTCATCACAGGTATCATTTCCATTACCCTCGATTGTTTGGAAGGATAGTGGCTGTTCAGTTAAGGTCCGTTCTCCTTTTTGAATGGTCACGGCTAGGTCCTTCAGTATTTCAAAGATATTTTGCGTCATCCGGCTTCTTTGTGTGGTCATTGGAGGGGCCTATTCTCTCCATCTTCCCAATGGACTTCTAATGGTTTGCCGGTTTGCGAACCAGCCTCGTACCAAGGCGTTTAAAAATGTGTTTAAACACATTTGTCGCACGCGTGCCTAGGCGTCTGATTTCGACATTAAGGCATCTATTGAGGCAATACCATCAACTTTAGCTCCAGCAGCGGCCACGCGGCTCCAAAGGCGAAGAATGGCTCCATACGAGATAAACGCAATCTTCAGTCGGAATCAGTAAGCAGTAAGACATCTTTAAGACATTAAGATTATTCTGATTTTCAATATAGAAGATGACGAGTACGTTCTGCAGCTCGGAAGGAAACAGGACAAATTCCAGCTGCCAACCCGCCTTCCAGCCTACTAAGAGGAATAAAAGATAACAGGAGAGCCTTGAACGTGTATGCGGAGGACCGGTGAAAGAATGTGTATTAGACATTCAATTTGTCTTTCATACCAAAGGAAACAAGGTTTTCGGATTTGAGGGAAGCAACGTGTCGTGAAGGGCGGTCCAAGACATACGTTCACAGTGTCGAAATCATTTCCTCGCCTAAAAAAGTTGTGCGTGGCGTTGAAGGTTTTAACTGACAAAACTGTATATTCCATAAACTGACTCTTCCCATGCTAACCGTTTTTGCCCTAGTAAGACGCGTCAAAGAACTTTGTCGTTTTCCAGTTCTTATTCACGAGCCTTAGCTAGTATTCTGGAAGAAATCATTCACCATGGAATCCAGGCCCATTCCTGGCGTCAGGCACTCTACTAGCCTCGAGTTAGCGACATCAGACAGCGCATTGGAGTCATGAACTGAGCAAAAGAAATTCCTCCTGATGGAACCTCCCTCGCCTCATCACAGCGGCTATAGCATTTTAATTAAAAGCAAGGCAAGCAGTCTAGATCTCGGCTGTGAACTTATGTCTTGGACGTATGTCTTGAATCTCGGATGTGATATATCGAAATACTGAATATCAATTATCGATGATTAGGAGTTTTCGATACTACCAATCAGAATATTGATCACTGATCAATACAAAACTCTTATGACTTTAAATTAAATGTGTGCTAGTAAACTGTTTTTTTCTATTTTGCTATGACTCACCATTTTCGAAATATACAGGGTGATTATAATTAAAATTTCCCTATTTAACCCATCCTAGACAGGAAACTATTTAAAGCACGGTTACCGAACAAGTTAGGAATAACGTCCAGATTATGTGCCACAAGATTTGAATAGTTCACTACTACCTTTAGTACCATATTTAACCACCAGTTGCTGTTTTCGTGAACAGGTGTTGCTGGCCTCACTGACCACATTGGCCCAAACTTCATAGTAATGTGGATCTTTCCTAAAGGAATTTGATACCAAATTTCACTCTTTTTACTTACCTTTATACTGTAGCGGTTTGCCAGGTGAACCAAAACAAACACTACAATATCCCCAACATCACCAACAGAATTACGATAAACTATGTTAACCATCGACCAGTCCCCATCTTAACTATCAGGTTTAATTGTTAATAAAATATGCAAGTATTGGATTCGTCCCCCTAAGGTTGGATGGGGTCGTTTAATTCCTCAAAATTAATATCCAACAAGGGTGATTACAAAATCAAAAATAAAAGCAATAGAATTAATTATAAGTTCAGAAACTGATTGATTGAATAGTTTTTAGCATAGATAAACGTTATCAGTATTATCAAGTTTGTATTGTTCGCAAAGTATCGTTCATTGTAAAGTAACATAGTCCAGGGACGCTATCTTTCTGTCTCCAAAAGAGCTTTAGTTAGGTCACTATTCAAAGGAATGAACTGTCTGTTCACTTTGAGTCTCGTCACTGGTAATACATTAATCAATTCAATGAAATTATCGTTGTTAAAATCTGCTCGTTTCGTAATAAGCAGGCTGAAGTATCAAACCGATAGACAAAAATTTCTAGTTCTCTGATGTTAAACGACTCGGCCATTATCGGAGAGCTAATTCAGAGGGGTAGTCGGGAACAACGCGGGAGAAGGGGGGCTATACCTTGCGCGTCAATCATTCATCTGGGTATGGACAGGGTAAGGGAAATGAATTAGTAGGGTGAGGTTCCGCGGTCGTTCCAAATGGAACTTTCGAGACGATCTCTTCATCTTCGGAAAGGGTCGTGTACAACAATCTTCAGGTAAGTTACTGTCTCTTTACTCTCTCTTTAGATTAAGATTTTAGCCATTATACTCAAATCAGTAACTTCAATCATTTCTTCATAGATCAATTTGACATTGGGTAAGTCTCTTTAAATTAAATCGAAGTGGTTCTCAACTCAAACAGCGGGGCCCACCAAGAGTACAGTAAAGTTTTTTACCTTGACTTCGCCGGCTTCAAAAGGTGAACACTGCTACAACGTCTTCCATCCGGGGTTCCCAAGTATTCGGTAGAACGGTTTTATTTGATCTTCGTTCGTTTTAGTAAGAAATACACATAAAAGCATTAAAGACTATTCAAAGTATGCAGGGTGATAACAAAGGTTAATCCACCTATTCTCTAGGATTAAAATTAAATTCGATATCTCTAATGGTAAATCAAGAATCAGCGATTGATATTGGTATTTCACTTAACTGTCCAAGTATTTTTGTGAAGAAAAGTATCGACAAATCGTTCTAGGGGAGGTTCGTAGTCACTCACTATACCCAAATCGTTGAGTATAACGTTCAATCGTCGTGTAAAGAAGGGGGCCAATAACGGGCTCTCATCATGAAAATCTTTCGTCCCCACTCTCCATTAAAGCACTGTGTAAAGAAAGTATGGACAATTCATTGCTGCAGGCAGCTATTTTCATATGATGTTTGGTCTTGTTTTTCAGCAAATTCAAACTCCGGAGCCACATTCCCCTCTAACTTTTGTCAAAAAGAACGTGTTCAATCTGCAAGTTTAAATTTACTGCAAAACAAAAAGTAATCATCTTAAAAAATACGAATGAAATAGGAGTCAAAATGGCTGCCTGCAACAATGATTGTCCATACTTTTTTTACACAGTGCTTTACTCTTTATCAGTTAATGACGTCTCCTCGGGAAGAATCTCTCTCCTTTTTTTTGCTTTTTCGTTTTTTTTCGAGGCTAACGAGAATACAGGCTCCGGCACTGAAAGTCACCTGACCAAGATCGGTCTATTAACAATCCAATCTTCATTGTTTCCAACAAAGGATACAACACTGATTGTTAAAATACAAGATGGAAACAATGAAAGTTACATTGTTAATAAACCCATCTTGATCATGTGACTTTTCATTGCCGGAGCCTGTCTTTCTCGTTAGCCTCGTTTTTTTATATACTACGTCATTTTCATTGTTTTATTCTACAGTCGGTCGACCTCTCATTGTAAAAACATTAATTAAACATGCAATTGTAGAAATTCACCGTTTCTTTGTTAAATCCCATTTTAACAACAACATATACTATTCACTTTAATTTTTGTCTCGTAATGAAATCGGTGCTTCAAACCACGGCCTTCTATATACTACCAGGACTGAACAAGATACAACATTATTACGTCAAACTGGTGGTGCTATTACAGAAGTTAGTTCAACGTCACAATCTTAGTGCTTCAACAATACAGTATTGACGTCACGTTCAGGCCTGGTAGTTTCTAGGAGGCCGTGTTCAAACATAAACGATTATTGTCTCTGGTTCAATAACGGAAACAATATTTTTTTTAAAAAAACCAGTCTGCATAATAAGGGGAGATGGGCGCTACAATACGTACCATATGGAGAGAAGCACCGCTCTAACTCTCACCCCCGTAACTCTATCACGATCCCAGTTGGCCAATCAAAACCAAACTAAATAGTGAAGCTTGATATACAGATGGTAAACTACATTCCGAAATTCAGTCTTCTACGTAAAAAAATGTAAAATAATATGAATGGGACAGACGGACATGGTAAAACCAATAGGTAGCTCCATTCTTTCGTTACTTAATAAATTTCATTCCATTACTGATTAAATAGGTAATAGAGAAGAAGCAGAAATCGGTTATATTCTGTCCAGGGATCTTTTTTCCTATAAATAAATCGAGAAATTCAATATGTGCTGTCACGTGACTGAATAAATGTTGAGTAATCAAAGTGAAAGAGGAAGCAGAGTTGAGTTGTAAATAAATGGTTTTAATGTAATTGATTTGAAAATTATCAGGCAATTAAATAATTGCAAAAATTCAGCGGACATATATTAAATTACCACATAAAAGTTCAATCCACTTCTTCCAAAATTTCGTCTTGTCTGGGAATAGAAGTAACTAAATCAATATTCGAGCTGTGGAATTTAGCTTCAGTGGTTGGTGAGACGGGCTGGAAGTCGGCAGTAGGTGGAAGCATGGAATTGGGCGAAACAGTCAACATGCAGGAAGCAAGGGTTCCGAGAAGAACAGGTGCCGCTGACCTGGAGAGCAGCGACTTTAGTTGGTTTAAAGTTTGTTGAGCGGCGTCTGCAGTAATAAGATCAAATATTAGCAAGGAACTTCAATGAAATTAGATAAACTAAACTAATTCTCAGCGAATTAATAACGTTCTTAAATAACAAAGAGCAGTACCCTTATCAATCTTCCCCAGGACTAAGTGCGAACATTCTACAAGGCGCTCTGCGAGAACACCGGTTATAGTGTTTAGAGGAACAACGATCTCGACGCTCGCAACGACTAGTGGACTGTGGGCTTCACAAGAAGATATGCTGTGGCTAGGAAGAATTCCGTCTTGAATTCAATGTGGCCTGGGGTTCAAGCCTTCACTTCCGAACGTGGTCGATTCCTTCAAATGGGAGTCCCGAACTCGATATCGGCGACGTTGAAGACTGAATCCTCGTACTCGCTGTTGTCTTCCGCTACCTCGATACTTCGGCTTATTTCATACGGTAAGCGGTCCTCTCAGCGCTTGAGTTCGTCTTTCTTTTGGGTCAGCTTGATTCGGTAGATTTGAAAGGGACATGGCTCCATATCCCCTCGCGTTATCTGATACATTAACCCTAGAATACTATACGTCTTGGAGACGTATTTAAAATTTTAAACATCAGCTGCTACGCTTGACCTTGAAAGAGCGCCCTCTACCTCCAGGTATGCTTCATCAAACAAGCATTCTACTGATACTAATACTAATTTTATATAATGTGACAAATAATAATAATAATAATAATATTAAAATTGTGTCTGAAAAGCTGTTGTACAGACATGTTTTTAAAAAAACAATTACGATTGGGTCAGGGAAATGAGATCGTCGATGTCAGGGATAGTCAGGGAAATGAGATATAGATTTTCTGTGGGAACCCTGAATATAGTATTCTTAGAAATATCAAATATTATGGGTTTGGAAAATGCCAACTTTGGACTGCACTGTTAGTTGTTTCCTCTGCTTTGTTCTCGCAAAATTCTGACGCTGGCGACTCCATGTCCGGCGACTTCACGCCCGTGCGACTCCAAAAAATGGAATATTCAGTTGGGTAGTGATCCGTGTTGTAAAATAGTCTCATGTTAAGTGTGATTAAATTGGTTAAATAAAACAAAAATTTTATTTCTAAACGCATAATGGATAAATTTTACTTCTATACAAAAAGTAAAACAATTCATCAAAAAATTAACAAATCTATGAGAGTTTTCATCACTTCAAAATAATGGAATATTGACAGTACTGCGTCAAAATAATGGCATATTAATACAAATAATAAAAAAGAATGTAACAAAATAATATTACTAAATATTACACGAGCCCACGTTTCTTCTGTCCAGTCTCTATGCTGTTTGGCCTATGTCACCCGGTCTCGCATGTGCTTCTTTGTAAGATTATAGCTTTATTGTAATGATATCTCATTGTCACGTGCTCAGCTTTAAATAAATAAATAAATAAATAAATAAATAAATAAATAAATAAATCTAATCCATTAACATCTCAGATAACGTTAAGGAAATTCTCTTTCCAAATTAGGAACGGGCTACCAGGACCAACAAAATTTACAGCTGTTATATCAACTTTTTCCCAACCTTAGTTAATAATTTAATTACGCTTAGATTAACTTCTAAAATACCTAGAGGAAAAGCCATGACAGATGGTGAAAGGAGGGACGAATACAAGTTAAATAGGTTAACGACCTTTAATAAAGGCATGTGTAAACTGCTTAAATATGAAATACACCATTAATGCAAATCTTACAATACGGTTAAAATTCAATGAATTGTTATACAAATGACTTTTGTATTCACAATAGCAGAGTTGCTAGTCGATTTGCTTTTCTTCGATTACGTCAGGGGTAGTGGTGTCGGAGTTGATGACCGTTGAAACTGATAACGGCGACCGAACTCGGTAAGTCGACAAGGGGACCGGGGCTAGTTGGGAAATACTGTGACCGGGGCTAGTTGGGAAATACTGTGACCGGGGCTAGTTGGGTAGTACCCCCCCCCCCCTTGGGTACTACCCAACCACTACTAAAATTAATGGGTTGCTTGGGTTCTACCAGAGCAGGGTCCATCAGTGGGTCGGAAATCGCTAAGGGCACGAATGCTGTTTTCTGAAAATACAAACTTAATCTTCTCTCAAACAAATCAACTCCAGACCAACATAAAAAGCAAAAACGTTTTAATATTCTCCAAACAACACTCTACATAAATACACATTACTTCAGTGAAGTGGCAGCAAAAAGGTAAAATTCTACAAACATGACCCTATACCGATAATTAGGTTAGCATCAATGGTCAGCTGTCAAGTGTAAGAGGGGCCCCTCAGACCACTATCCAAGACGTATAAAACACCAGACGGCTACTACCGGTGTGCACATAGTCCCCTAGAACTTTTGAGATGTGCGGTCCATATATTCCAAAATGGGACTGGGAAACCTCCTGCTCTGAACTCATTAGTTAATGGGCTACATGTGCTCAAATGTCCCTGAGGGACGGATACAGCGACCAGTGACTCGGACGCCTCCACAAAAAACCGGGGTCATTAAATATTCCATCTTCACAACGCAGGACATGCGTCACGTGATCCTTTTCAAACGCCAGAGGAGGACCACAGGAACCCCTGTGGACCCAGTTCCAGGTTAGGAGCGCCCAGCCTAAGGCCCTACGACTGCCTGCGGCATGTACGTCTCCCAGGACATACAATGCAACAATGTTGCAACCACTACGTCCCCAGGTGCACAGCTTGGCTACCCACGTTATCAATAGCAAACTATCCTTCCAACTTATTCACCGCACACCTCAACAAATTGCACCCAAAACCTTAGCCATTAATCAAGAAACTTACACTCTAACATGCATGCTATTTTAACTACTGACATAAAATTGCAGTTAATAAAATCTATACAGTGAAAACAAAGACAGATCATCAGAACGCAGAATTCAGTATAACTGTACAGCTCTGTCCAGGCACATAGTTTTCTAAAGAAAACATAGCACAACTAAACTTGCGGAATGTACATTTACTTGAACAACATCTTTTGGCGAATATATCATAAGGTTGAGGCGGCTTTCCCCTCGCCGAAACTTAGACACAAAACAAAAAAACGTCACTCACCCATCAAGCCGTCATCTCTTAGGGGCTGAGCATGGGTGTTCTTGGCCAACACTATACCTTACTACATCATGGTCATTGAACTCCGCCGTCGGAACTATCGAGTTCACCGAACTCGGTCGCTAGCTGCAACGACGTGGAAGGATCAAATCATAAAGTGGATAGGACAAATATCCAAACTGCGTCGACAGATACAAAAAAAAACTAATTTATAGTTCTGTGGGACGCACAATATTAACATTTAAAACTGCAGCGCAATTGCTGCCCCCCATTCGAACGCATCAGAAGAACATCGGTGGAACCATCCCACCACACGTTGTTTCTCGTCGACAGATTTTTGGTAAAAAAAAACAACTTACACAAGAACTATTCCAAAAACTCAGAACCAAGTCATAACAATAAACTATAATGCTGTCATCGCTTGCTTTCTAAAAAAAAAAAAGAAAACAATGACAGCCGTAACAATGCATGCACGCTGACGCTTCCTTCAAAGCGTCAACGGACACGCAACAAGATATTAAACTAGAATTCAAAAGTAAACAATTTCATAAAAGCAAACTAATGACTTATATTATAACGAAAAGTAAAACTACACACTGCACCAAAAACAACAAAATCAAGTAAGAAAAACCGCAGAACAGCACCAACGCGCACTCGCACTCCAAAACAGTGCCATCCACAGCCAACTAAAAAAAACACCTCACTTCAATGGCACTCAAAAATATTGACTGGAACGGAATATCACCCCTCTTACACATACCTAAGAACATAACCAGAACAAAAGTCATCTCCAACCATACTCCCACCAACCCAACCAAAATACCGATCAACAAGCGTACCCCCTCACACTCACAGACGTACACGCGCCCTTTTACACAACTATTTACACTCTCAACGCTTAAAATTCAACAACCACCCTCCAAAACCATACACCAACACCAACACCACAGGGCAACACACAAACCTCCTGTGACGTGTAATTGCAGAGCTTCAAGAGCTGGCGCAGTGGAAAGAAGTAGTCACGTGACAGTGGAAGGATGTAATTAAATTAAAACGTTTATTGAATAAACATGAGATAGAATTGAGTAAAATAATAAATGGCAAAAATAAGCAACCTTATACTCTAAGGCTCAATCACTCCGATTGAAATATGCAAATGATAATGCTTAACACGTATTAAGATAATTACTTCAATTCCAAATAAACTAATTAAATAATTTCATTGACCAAAAAAAAAAACTAAGCAATTCAAACCAAAAACGGTATGCCAAACATTGTAGCTAGCTTAACTAACAAGACACTTAATCATAAATAAACAGCTTAGGTAACGGTAATGTAAACTAACAACTGAAGCTTGGCTGGCTTCTATACAATAAACTGTCACAGCTTAAAGATAATAAACCTTAACGGCAATTATTGAAATTACAGAGGCTTAAGGTTCTAAGGAAATCACACACACAAATTTCAAACAATAAGACTCACTCCAACAGAAGTAAAATATTTATCGTTTTCGTTTAGTAGGTTACACAGATAAGTAAGTAATGTCACTTCCGAAAATGGCCACAATTTAAAGATTCGCGCTAACATGAGCGCACGAATTTAAATAACACGTGCTAGTCCAAAAGCACCTTTAAAGACAAAATCTGGGAAAGATTAAATTGGCAGTTCTTAAAATTGAAAGAACAACAATAACACAAGTTATGATGAGTCACGACACTGTCCGAGAAAGTCTTAATTTAGTGAGCACTTAATTAACCCCAATTCAAATGCGAGGCACTATACGCTTCCACTATTCACTAAATAAATAAGCAGAACAAAATATAAGACTCTTATAGCATTTAATAAATGAATCACACATTTATAAGCGAACGAGGATAGGGGAATTACGAGTATGCTAGGGTACTCGTGCTGTTACACCGGACAAAAGAGAAACCATAACTTTGCTGCAGATAAGCCCTTAGGCCGCCGGGCCATTCACCATTGACGACCATGCCAGCTTGCAGCTCTCGCTCATAAAAGTCATTAAATACCGCACTTAGAATTCGGGCATTGTGCCCCACAATTAAGGTGGTACTTACAAGGTGGGCTGGATAAGTTGATATCCTCCTTCCTAAACACGCACTCCTAACTGCGTCATTTACTTCTGGCCGTCGTTCCGCTAAAATCTCCGCCCGAGAAGCTCGCCTGCAAGGCTCTCCCGTCGGCACTGGATCTGATGCATATCCCGGCGTCGTCTCTCCGCCTTCGCCGTTGCTAAAGCCTTCGAGCTTGGGCTTGCTCGATACGGCATAGAGATCGCTCACCTCGTCCAGCCTCGTGTCGTGCTTTTTCCGTCCTTTCACCTGGAAGGCAACGTCTCTTTTTCTCCTCCTTCTTCTCCAACGAGGTTTCAAATTTAAAAACCTCTCTCCCGCTCCGCATTCAGGTCTCCCATTGGTGGTTGCGTCTTGATTGCGATGACGACACTCCTTGCGCTGTTCCGCCCCCCGCCTTCGAGCGGTAGAAAATGCGAGTGCCAAAACATACGCGAGTGTTGCCGGAAGACGAACCTAGATTCGGTTTCCGTGACACCTCCACTACGTATATAAACCACGCATAACCTACCAACAACAGCCACGCACAATAAAACCACCCAAAAAAAGAATAATACACACTTAAACTAATGCCCCCTGCCGGGCGAAACGGACCAACTGACATGGAATGTCACAATACAATAAAGCAAGAATTAGCAGTGAATTTAATGATAAGAAATAGGAGTCACACACTCAATATTCTTAAACACTAAAATGTCTTTAGCTTTAATAAATTCCATCTCTAACCACGTAAGCATTTATCTACCTCCTCATTTAGTAAATGAAAATTGATACCCAACGATGAATAGCAGTAAGCCAAACGCGACCCCGCAGCGTGAGTACTCACTAAGCCGGCCCAAGTTTGCAAACTGGCTAAATGCCTCGATGGCCTGGTTGAAGTAGATTCAAAACTGAATCAGATGTGGATGTCGAGTCCTTCGACTCTCGGCATGAACTGTTGCTTGCAAAGGGTAGGTTGTCCTTCGAAACGGACTGAATGGCTGCCTCCTCGGTCTCAGGCTCGTTGCTCGGTTTTATTTCAGTGCCTCGTGTTACTGAAACAATCTCATTACTATTAATCATATCAAAGTTCAAATGAATTGGCAAGTCGCTCACCGCACGAAGGGGACGTGAATTCGGGTCAGCTGGGCTGTCGTCTTCGTTCTCTCGCTTCTCCTACATCGCCATGTGCTCCTTGCTCGTCCGACGATGTCTCAACGGCTTGGCCCGCTGAACTGTCAAAATTCGTAATATTTTTAACGTAAAAGTTCAATGTGTCTTTTCTTGCCTGTCCATGCAGCGTATTCGATACGTCTGGGTCGCTAAATCCCTCGATCATGGGAGAAGATATCTTCGCTGTCGACGTTCGCCTCCACTGGCTCCATCAACGTCTTTTCGGCTGCGTACTTTGGGCTGAGGCTCGGCTCGAATCGTCTCCGCTATTCGACTGGTATATTTGCTGTCGCTGCCTATGTCTCTTGGAATGAGCACCAGCTGAACGGACGTTACTTAAATTATAAAAGTTAATCGACTCATGCTTGGAGCTTCCTTTTGCTTGGGCGTCGTGCTGTACGGGCCGTGGCGATTTCGTCTAGGCTCCCTCGTTCATCTGGTCCTTTTTCGTCCATTCAGGCTGGCTTGGTTGACTCACTCTTCCCCTCGCCTTGGTCCCCTTGCACTTAAATATCGTCGCCTTCTCCTCATTAGCTATTCGCGCATTTAATTTTTCATTCTCGCGTAATCGTTACTTCACCGTCTCTTGGGAGATTCTACTTTGCCGGGGAGGCCGGGGCTTCACCGCTGTTTTTTCTATTCGCATGCTCCGACTCCCCATCTCTCTTATTTTTACTGTTATATCGCCGTCTTTTACTTTTCTTTTGCTTCGGCGATATGACACTCATGAAGCCGGTTTCTTCAAACATGTACACCTGCTTTTGGTTTGGTTTGGTTTGTTTGGTATTAACGTCCTTTTCAACTGCTATGGTCATTTCAGGACGGCGTTATAGGGGCCGCAAATTTTGCCTCGCAAGGGTTCTTTAACGTGCAGCCGGCAAACGACTACACGGGACCAACGGCTTTACTTCCCTTCCGAAGGAAGTGCGTGATTTCAGGATTTCCCCCTGAAAAATCCTCGTCGTCCTCGGCCGGGATCGAACCCGCGTACTCGGGCATCAGAGGCGATCACGCAAACCGCTGAGCCACCGAGGCCGATATGTACACCTGCGTTGGACCACTCTATGTTCATGTTCTTTGAAGGCATTCTTCTCATTGTCTTGCAAAGCGACCTCAATCTTCCATCATCCATTTGTAATGTTGCTTGTGGACGTCCCAGTCGAGGTTGAGTTTGCACAGTTCCTCTCCTGGATCTTCTTCCATATAGATGATAGTAGTTTGAGGAGAGTTACTCTCTGTATTCTGATTCTTAGTACTAATAGTATCAATTTCCATGGGTTCTTCAGTGTTCTCGAGGCTCCCAGTTGTCTTGTGATGATGCCAACTTTCGAGGAATTATATTGCCATAATGGTTACTTTAATGTGGGTGACAATTCTTCGATTAGCCATAATATTTTATCGTGCTCATAGGCTTCTCTTATAACACTTAGAATATGCCTGAATTGGCTTAAATACTGTCTTATATTTCTTTTGCTCATTTTCAATTTTAGAATATCTCTTCTTAGAATAATTTGTGTATGATCTTTTCAAAAGCATTGCAGAAATCGTGATTCGAACGTATCCCATTTAACTAACGGATTAATGATTATGGAATCCGCGAACCAATTTAGCAAATCACCTTTAAGTGAGCCTGGAAAAGTTTAATGCTCACATTAAGATTGAGCCCTTTACAACTGGCTATCAGATTGAACTGCTTAATGAATCAGTCAGCATCTTCCTCTGCTTTGCTCTTAAATGTTGAGAAGGGTAAAGTTCCTCTGCTTTTATATCCGTACTGTCTTAGTGAACTACTTTTACTTGATAATAGAAAATAACGGTAAAAGAAAGTTCAGTTATTAGCAAAGTTCTTTCTGTGCAGTGGTATTTTTTTTACATAAAGCATGGTCTCCACCTTGTGTACTACCAAGCACCTCCCCCTCTCTCTCACGTGACTGCATAAATGTTGAGTAATTACAGTCACAGAGGAAGCAGAGTTCGGTTGTAAATAAATGGTTTTAATACACTTGATTTGAAAGTTATCAGGCAATTTAATAAATGCAAAAATTCAGCAAAATATATTAAAATATCACATAAAAGTTCAATCCACTTCTTCGAGAATTGCATCTTGTCTGAGAATAGAAGAGGTCACTGAATCATTACTCGAGCTGTGCGATTTCCTTTCAGTAGTTGATGAGATGGGTTGGAAGTCGAAGTCAGTGGAAGCACGGAATTGGACGAAACAGTCGACATGCAGGGACCAGGGGTACCAAAAAGAACAGGTGCCGCAACCTTATTAGGTTTAAAGTTTGCTGAGAGGTATCTGAAGAAATAAGATCAAATATTAGCAATTGAATGTGAATGAAATTAGATAAACTAAACTAATACTTTGCGAGGTAATAACGATCTTAAATAACGAAGAGCAGTACCCTTATCAGTCTTCCCCAGGCCTAAGCGCGGACATTCCCCAGAGCGCTCCATGAGAGCACCGGCTATAGTGTTTAGAGGAACGACAATCTCAACACTCTCAGTGGAATGTGGGCTTCACAAGAAGAAATGTTGTGGCTAGGAAGATTTCCGTCCTGAATCCAATGTGGTCCGGGGTTCAACCCTTCACTTCTGAACGTGGTTGAATTCTTCAAACAGGAGTCCATTCCTCGACATCGGCAACGTTGAAGACTGGACCGCTTACTCGCTGTCCTTGTCCGATACCTCGATAGTTCGGCTTATTTCGTACAGTAAATGGTCCTCTCAGCGCTTGAGTTCATCTTTCTTTTGGGTCAGCTCGAGTCAGTAGATTTGAAGGAGACGTGGATCAATATCCTCTGGTGTTATCAGATGCATTGAAAAAATAACGAGAATTATTCTAAAAATTGCAATTATTATGCTCACATGTTCGCTCATGATCCCTTGAGGCTTCTCTGGGTGAACTTCTTATATGAGCTGTTGTGGGCACTTTGCAGCGATGTCAGCTTTCGCTAACTTTCCTCCAGCGAATGCTGAAGTCTGCATTCCTCCCGTCAGGTCGATCAAAATGTGACTGAAAATGATTCCATCTTCGCTCAGTCTTCTTATGGTGAGAGAGAGCAGGCGGCGGCAAGCGATGATGAGAACCGAATGCTTGCTTGGATCTAGAAGAGGGACTGCATGCTTGCTTCTTTGTGCTCGCTTTCTGATTGCCTTCTCCGCGGCCTCCTTTTATTCTATCTTGGAGGATTCTGCACGTTGAATCCTCCAATCGTCTTTCTTCTCCTCCTTCTCTCTTCTCTTGGCTGATCTATTTATGGTCCAGGAGCTCCTCCTTTGTGCCGGCAACTTTTCCTTCCTCAGAATAACAATTTGCATTGGATCCTCTTTGACATGTACTCAGTTAATTCTAGATTGTATGTTTGTTAATATAATTCATTTCTAATTGCAGGTCATGTGGCTCTTCCTAATTTTCCGGAAGTGTTCATGATGAGCTTGGAGATGCGAGTGAGCACATCCTTCTACATATCACTGGATTACTTCGACTACAGTTACGACAGCACAAAGAAGACACTTGCATTGCTCGCTTACGTTATGGGAGAAGAGCAACACCTTATCATTAATTTCGACACTGGACAGCTTTTTTCCATTCCCATAAATTTGTCAGGTACTTAATGACTTTCATAAATTATAAAGGATATCAGAACCATATTATCTAACAACATATGTTCTCTTTGTACTTAACTCAGACAAGAAGTGCAAAACGTACAACTGTCGTTCTCAAGGAGTAAAGTGCGAAGAAGAAATCGCACCATTCCTAACCAACTCTTCAGCTGTCAATTTCACTGATCATAGGATCGTTAACCCGGCCACTCTTCTCGGTTATGATGGTTCCAACACTGCTGTCTTCATGGGTAAAGACACTTGGCAGGGGAAACCCGTCCGTCGCTGGAATGTCTGCACTGATGATGGAGAGGTTACCTCCATCTATTGGAACGGTGAGATCTGATAAGGTCTAGAATTGAATAAATATATGAATTATTTTCTTTAAGAAATATTGACAATAGAACTATAATTATAAATGTTTAAAGCATTCCTCCAGAAGCTAACTTCTAAAATTATACAGCATTTCAAATAAGAAATCAACAAAGGAATACTAAAAAATTCAAACTTATTAATATATTTTATCAGACATCTTATTAATATGTAAATTTAACACTTTTTAATTGAGTATACTGGTTTCTTTACCCTTTTTTGGTTAGATGAAGGATGGACAACATCCTCTAGCAACGGTGATGTCCCTGTGGCCGTCAACATAGGTAGACTGGAAGGCAGCGACATTGCCACATTCACCGTCGCTCACTATCGGCCTAACGTCGTGGACTACCGGAACTTCCAAGTGAGGCAGTCACACTGTCATGCTTTAAATTCATTCGAAAAGATAAACGAAAAAACAATATTCTTTCTGCCCAGATTTTCTTGTTTATTCATATGAACTCGCTTTCTTAAATCTATCTTACCATTTATTGTTTTGATCACAGATGCCAGAAGGAATTCATTGTTCCGATTGGCCAAATCAGCAACCAATTCCTTTGTATGACACCACCGAACTGTTCCAATTCCGGACAGAAATACCCGATCACATTGCAAAGAGAATCTCGTGGACACAAGTAAGACATTCTGAAAATATTGTTTTTTTTACATCTCAAATACTTTCGTCTTTAATCATTCATATATCACCCCTGTACATAATATCCCATCTGACATAATATCTAGCTTAATCATCTATAGACCACCGCTATTTCAATATAACTTCTTGAGAGCCATGTTAGCTCTGTTTTGTCTTAATTTATCTTTTCGGTGATCTTTTCTTGACTTGCATAGAATTTATTTTCCTAGATTTTTCCATTCCTTATGATGAAAGTAGACTATCCGGCCATCCTTTTGTGATGGAAAGTGAAAGCATACGCAGCCAGAATGGCATGACAAGCCTACCCTATGGGGATAAGTGCCAGTAAAAATGTAAAATGTATTTCAAAAAGAACCATCTGAGAAGCTCTATGTCACGATCTTTTATCTTAATAAAGCAGAGATTAATCTAAGTCTGACAGAGTGAGAGGGAGGAGACAAAACTTCGATTTAATAATAAGTTTTATTCTTGAAGTAATGAAATGAATTGAATGAGCTGATATTATCTCAATACTAGTCAAGCTCGATATAATTCTACAGATAAATTTACCTTTTTTAAAAAAAATTATAGTTACTTTAAACTTTCTTCTTGTTAAGAATTAAAGGTAAGTCTACAACGTTTTTTTACAAGGACCATTTGAGTCAATTAAACTTAATTCAATATTAAATCTAAATATCATAAATGTTTCCTCGAATTTATTCATTGTCGACTCCGTCGAGGATTCCTTGACGACTTTTGAGATTGTTGCTGGGAACTGTAAGCTCTGAGCATGGCAACCACGAGGGTTTGTATATCGGGAGACAGGATAAAAGAAACAAAATATAATTCACTTTATCCAATACCCCAGCTCCCCACCAAAACATTAGTCTGCTAACGATAACTAAATAAATCTTTCTGCAGATTTGGTACTTGCTTATGAGAGATGCGACGTAGGCTTAAATGACAACGCTAACAGGCGCCTGCTTGCGAGGTACGCTTATCTGCGGCCGTTGACGCTATATTCCAAATATCTCTGCTCCACAGGCGAAAGAATAGTGTGCTCGAACTGCAGACTCCTGACGTCCCTACCAGGATTTCACGGGAAAATCGTATGTCTGGGGAAAGTTCATTCGTAAAGTTAAGTCCTCCGAATTCCATCGAATCATCCTATCGGTCTTGCTTCTCGGCGTCGTTATTTCTTGTAGCTTTCGCTATTATGAAGAACGGGGCTCCTTCCCTTCCCTTAACTGGAAATACGCTACCGTTCTAGCCGGGTAAAAAACGTATTCAGCCTCACTTTTCACGATAACTTTCCGAGTCTTGAGCTGTAGGGTTTTTCACTCCTCCAGAATTTAATTTCAACGATTACAAAGATTCACGATAGTTTGTGAGCGATAGCGAGCCTCTAATGCTCCATTGGAATATTCATTATGCAACTCGAGCTGTCTGGATTCAATTGTGACGGGACGAAACTTGGTGCTATTGATATGACCCTAAAACAAAACGACAGCACATGGAATGGCGGTACCCAACATTCTTGGGAAAACAGAAATTCCGTTTTGAAAAGACAGCGAAAATTAGCAAAAGTGTGCATGAAAGTGACCAGCATGTTTCGGTGGTTTTCCGTGGAAGATAGCGAACTTTGGAGAAAAGTGTACACGAAAGTGGAAATGCGATAATATCAGTGGTTTGCTTGGAAAACAACGAACTTGGTAGAGAATTTTACGGTCGGTTTACCATAGCTTGCCGTCCCGTTCGAGGCATCCGTCTCTATGAGAAGGCTTCTCCTTTCTTGGTGTCGTTTCAATTCTCTTTCTTTCACCATCACTTTCTCTCCCTTCTTTACCTCTCCATGGAAGCCGAGCAGTTCTTACAATTGTTAAATTCTTTTCCTCTACTTCGTTTCTGGCAAATCTCGGCCCCTTCCTTTACTTCCCTCTCGTTCCTCTCTAAATTTTCCTCTCCGTTTCTTCCAATTTCTAATTTTCCTCCTACCTCATTATTTTTCTACAATCTTGAAGAGCCTCTCCGTTTCCTCTCCTGGGTCGGTTCACTGTCTTTAATCCGTGGTCTTTACCATAAGGGATTTTCCTCCGAGAATCCTCACAGTGTTCGCTCGTGGCCAAATCTCCTCTCTCCAGCGAATGACTTCTTTTTCTCTTCTTGTCATCAATTCGTCGCGACTTCTCTTCCCGCTTTAATTGATGACATGACACTCTAGCTATAAAGTCCAATTAAAAACTGAGAAAACTGTCAATTGAAATATCTGATAATAAGATCAGTTATTCAGGTCCAGCAGAATTCATTAAATACTCATATATAAGACGAGAAATTTATTCTCAAAATTGGGATCAAAAGTCTAATTCGTCTAATCCATAAGCCAATGAAAATTTAAAGACCCAAATGGGTATAAACAATGGAGAAAATGTCTAGGATGACGTTTGCAGTAGACATTATGTCAGCTATTATTAGATTGAATCCGTATTAATAATAATTAATATTATAACCAGAGGCGATAGCCCAACTGGTAGAAACGTCGGCCATGACTGCCGAGGATCCTGGTTCGAACCAGGTCGCAGAATTTTCGTTCTATTTTTCGATAGAAAAATCTTTACCTGGATCCGTATTGGTTATCCAGTTAAGAACTAATAGAATTTCTCAAGAGTGCCTATAATGAGAGTGTGTCCATGGGCTCTCGGCCGCCATGTTTTATCCAACTTGGAATAAGCTTGTGTGAGGATTATATTGGAATAAATAACAATATAGAGACCTAATTTCATTGAAATAGTTAATGACAAAGAAAAATAATATTTTAATAACATTTTTCTATTTCTGTGCACATAAATCAAACATAAACAATAAAAAGGAAAAATAAAAGATTATAATTTTTTTATCTGATATACAGGGTGTTTCATAATTGGTGTCCCGTCTTTAGGTCCAAATAACGACTCAAGGGAACAGACTGGGGGGAAATGAATATTGATTATTTGGTTTTAATGTCCCCTAATTCAGAATAAAAACATTTCGCGTCCCTGGGGGTGAAGGGGTAAAATGTGGTAGAGTATCATGTAAAATTTGGGTTTAGCAAAAAACCCGGTGAAAAAATCTCATCCCCTGCCTTTTATCGAGTGGGTAAAGTTAAAGGTATGGCTATCTAATGTAGACAAAAACAAAAAACATTATTAGAAACATATTAGAACTTTATTAGCTTTTCAGGGTAATGACTCATTCATTCTCATTCATTTTCAAATATACTGTTTTCTAATAAGTAATAAAGTTCTAATAAGTTTCTAATGAGTTTTTCTGTTTTTGTCTACATTAGCTAGCCATACCTTTCACTTTACCCACTCGATAAAGGGCAGGGGATGAGATTTTTTCACCGGGTTTTTTGCTAAACCCACATTTTACATGATTCTCTACAACTTTATAAATAACACATGGGGTCTAACCCCTACCCTTACAAAATTAAAATTTTCAAAGCATTGTATGCGCTTCCTTACTATTGTAACTTGGATAAGTAATGGCGGATTTTCATCACGTGAAGCATTTAGCCAATGAAAATGACACCACCCATGGCCACACTCTCATTATAGGCACTTTAGTTTTACAGTGCTACTCTGCCATTTACTGACAATTTTTTAACCAAAACTTGGGTATGGTCAAGGCACCTCCCCCCACATCTAAAGCGTAAGGTGGGTATGGTCAAGTGCTATTGCTAATATTTCTTGTTGGTAATATGAAGAACGCCAATACTTAAGTTATAAAAAAATAGAAGTAGGTTGATGGAGTCGTATTACATCTGGATGTAGTAAGTTCAACGGTAAAAAAATTAACCTCTTTAACATGGAAGGGATTTTCAAGAAAAAATTTATCAGAAAGCAGTGGATTATTAAAATAAGGCGGGATATAGGAAGCGATTTCGCTATTAACAATATTCATATAGGCTACATTAGCTGAAGTATACAAAAAAAGTCAGCCAAAATTAGTGGTCCAATATTATCGTATTTCTGTACACATGCATACAATTGATGTGTGAGAAAACAATTAGATTCACAAGGATTCGTAATGTCTAGAACGCTTATCAGAGTGCATTCGTTATGTCACCACCATGTTGTTGATAAATTGTTACCAGTCAACTGCTGTGAGTCCGACAGTTACGCTAGACCTTCAGAGAGGATTACTGTACTGTACAAAGCACCCGCGAGGCGAGGCCTTGCAGACGCGTGGAGATCCTGTCCACCAATTGACAGCATTTGACCGGGGCTGCATTGTGAAACTGCATGAGGCTGGTTGGTCGTATAGTCAAAGAGGCCCAATGTTGGAATCAATAGGTACATGAGGACATCCATGCACTTCGTGCAGGTTTGGGTAGACCAACAAACACCGCCCCAAGGGAAGATTGTTGTTTGGTACTCCAAGCATTAAGGAATCCCATGGCATCGGCACCCCGAACATGTGCTGAATACTCTACAACACCCCGTGAGTTCCTGCACAGTGTCTCGATGACTCGCATCTGCCAGATCTGCCCCATGCATCGGTTGCCATTAACACAACAATATCAACGCCTGCGTTTACAGTGGTGACTTCCCGGGAGGCATGGACAGAGGATGAATGGCATTTCATTGTGACTGGGTCAGTGTGTGTTTGTTTGGTTTTTTTTTCGTTGCGAGTTATGGTGTTCCTGTTGTTGGGTGGATGTAGTAGTATGGTAGTAAATGCTTAGGTGTGGTTTGCTGCGTTGTAAAATATGGAAGTTGGATTAAAGAGTTGAAATTAGTTGCGTGCGTGCGTGTGTGTTGTTAATGGAGGGTTCGTGGTAGAAGATCTGTTATTGTTTGTTGGGAAAATGAGTGTTTGTTGTTATATAGCATTGATAAGTCTAATAATGGGAAAAGAGGTAACAATTGCGGCTGATGCTGAGCTTTGTTGGCCACGGTTGTTACGGCTTTTTCCAGAAACCCGCTCCTAATAATAAAAAAATGAGCGTTGTTCTTTTGCTGCAAGAGAGTGTGTGCTTTGTTGCGCAGGGAAGCTCGAAGAAGACGGCCGTATTCGACGCTCCGTAGTTTTCTGTTCGTTTTATAAAGAATTATGAAGAAAACGGTATTCGACCGTTTATGTTCAATAAAAATGTTCGCAACGATTCTTTTATGCTGAACGGACAGCTATTAAGGAAGTTTCGTCGCCAGCGAGCGGTTCTATAGAGGAAAAGGAACGCAGTCCGTTTGTTTCACATTAATGGAGTTCCTACTAATTTAAGAAAATCGTCGTTGGATGCAACTTGTGATTAGTGAGATCTCTCCATTTATTCGACAATCGACAATCGAACAGTGTAGTGTATCGGTATTCGAGTGGAACTTGAAGCATAGCTTCCATAATCTCACCCTTCATAATCATATTCCAAGGGAAATACACTGAGCTAGAAAAGAAGCCTGATGTACCCACAAGGGTCATCCAAAGTATGAAAGAAAGTTGCCTCCTCTTGGTGGAGGAAAATTTGATTGACGACTGTCTAGACTAGAAGCAGACCACTAGTATTAGATAAAACACGACCTATGAAGTCCAGTAATCTGGAAATAAGACATTATCAATGTCTTCAAAATTAATATCAAGTATATGCCTTGGATCACGATATCTCTTTCTATGCATAGGATGCTTTAAAATGCCCGAGACTAGCTCGTTGCTATGATTTTCTATATTGGGCAGCATGGATTCCATGAGCCCTTGAACGTATTTGCCAATATGAGTCATGTTGAAGTCATTAGAAATGGAGGAATTGCGAACAATTCTCCGATCTTTTTGCGCAATAGTCCTAAGGGTAACGTTTTGGAACGTTTGCAGTTCTTTCCATCTAGTTTTACATATTGTGGCCCAGACGGGCATACCATAGCTCAAGATAGTCCGAACAATGACCTTATAGAGTAGGAGTTTATTATCAATGTTTAGAGCACTATTCCGGCCCAGCAGAGCAATCAAGCTAAACTTGGCTCTCCTGGCCTTATTCAACGCATAAGTTGCGTGGGGAGTCCAGGTAAGTTTAGAGTCAATAACAACACCAAGATATTTATAAGTTTCAACCCAGTCCAGTTTTTTGCCATATAGTGTTAGAGAATCTAATGATCTCTTTCTCTTCTTGGAGACAAACATCGCCTTGCATTTGTCTACATTCAATTTTAGCCTCCACTTGCTAAACCAGCTTTCACACTCCTTTAGAGCCTTCTGCAGCCGCGAGACTACTACGGCTGGTTGACGAGCACAGGTCAGTATAGCAGCGTCATCTGCGTAAAAAAAGAGCTTACATTTAGAAGGACTTGGGAAGTCTCGCATAAAATAATTGAATAATACTGGCCCCAGGACTGAACCCTGTGGGACACCAGCTTTTACTTCATACATAGGAGATAGACTATCTCCAACTCTGGCCTGAAAGAACCGGTTGGAGAGAAACGAGTGTATCAGAGTAATTATGTCTTGAGGAAATCCATCCATAATCATTTTAAAAATAAGACCATCGTGCCAGACTTGGTCGAAGGCTTTGTGTACATCGAGAAAAACGACCCCACAGTACATAGAGAGATTAAGGGGCTCATTGATATCCGCTGCGAGCCTCCATGTTTGGAGTTGGCAGGAATGGTTTGAGCGAAAGCCAAATTGTTCATCGCGGATGAGATCGTTGGCATCACAGTGCTCAATGAATCTCTTGAGAATTGTTTTTTCCAGGATTTTGGAAATTGATGGTAACAAGCTGATGGGCCTGTAGCTAACAGGATTTGCAGGATTTTGTCCTGGCTTAGGAATGCTTAAGACAACTGATTGCTTCCAAGCATCCGGGAAGTAAGTGTTCTTCCAGCAGTCGTTAATCACTTTTGCAATATCTTGAATTTTATTTGGAGGTAAATTTTTCAAAGCAGTGTTCTTAATAGAGTCTTTACCTGGAGCTTTTCTCGTTTTTAAATTTTTAATGATGCTTAGGACTTCATTTACATCAATGCTATGTTTTGGGAATTCATTGCCGTGAATACTATAGAAGCCAGTTATGCAGGATTTTACTTTCTCGGACATATCAAGTCCTATTTGCCGACCATCAGTAGGCGTGACAAACTGTTCTGAAAGTGAGCTTGCAATAAGCTGCGCTTTATCATCATCATTCGTGATGAATTTGCCATTTTGGGCTAACAGAGGTGGGATATTTATGGCTTTCTTGTTTTGCAAGGCTCGAACCATGCACCACATAGAGTTATCGTGGGTCGACAGACTCTTAACTTTATCATTCCATCTGTCATTACGAAGTGCTTTTACCTCCTCGTGAACTCTTCTTGTGAGCCTATTATACTTGGTCTTAAGCCATGAATCACGAGTTCGGTACCACTGCCTTCTAACCTTATTCCTTTGCTCAATTAATTGTTTGATTTCTGGGGTGAGATCAAGGTGATCAGCTCGCTTCGACTCTAAGGGCGAAGCACTAGAGTCAATAGCTGCATTTATACGTTCAGTAAGCCTTTTCACGTTGGTATCTATGTCGCTCGTACTATGTACGTTATTTAGTGGGTCGTCATCTTTTTTGAGAATTTCTCTAAAAAATTTCCAGTCTTGTTTGAGCCTCAGTTCTTCTTTGAGGTCAATGTTTACGTTATCAAAATTTAGTGCAACTGGTTTATGGTCTGAGGATAGATCATTGACAGTATAGATATTGAATGATTTGTAGAAGCCCTTCAACAACACAATATCAAGTACATCGCTTGAAGGAGAATGATCACAATAATATGTATCATCCACAGGGCCTACTGCAATAATATCAGATTGCTTTTGCACGTAGCCATACAAAAGGACACCGTTTTGGTTATGGCATCTTGAATTCCAGTGCGAGTGCTTAGCGTTCAGGTCTCCCGCCATAATAACGGGAATATTCCCGGAAAACAGCTCGTCAAGCTCATTGGCATCGAATTTATGCTTGGGCGCATTATATAGAGCCACTAGTTTCACTTCTCCCAGTGTGGCATCAGTAATGATAGCAGAGGCAGCTTCCATTCCCATATAGTCTCGGGTTGGTTCCTCCCGATGATGAATGCCTTTCTTAATAATAATTGCTGACCCACCTGACGGGGACTTTACTGTAGTGGGAAGAATTCTGTCTTTACGATAGACACAGTAACCAGGTAGCCTGAAGTCGCGGTCTGGCCTTAAGTGTGTCTCACATAGAAATGCTATGTCTATATCCCATTGGGTTAGGAAGTTGTAAAACTCAATACGCCTCCGGGGGACCCCCCTGGCGTTCCATATTACGCAACGAAGTTTACCTCGATTTGTAATAGAATAACATCGATCAGCCATACTGTCAGTGTTTATTCGTAAGTATTCCACTCATCAGTGGCATTTTCTTGCCCAGTTCGTTTAACAAATTGCATACACTGCCAATTTGTTTATACATTTCTTGAAAATCATTCACGTTAATGCTCTTATCTTGTTTGGAGACCATTGAGGCATAGGAAATCTCCGGGGACACTTTAGCACTTTGCACTCTCCTGACTTGCGGATATTTAGGACATTTTGTGTAACTGGAGGTGTGTTGTCCATTACATCGAATACATTTTGGGGGATCTTGTCCTTTTACATTTGGGCATTCTTTTGACTGATGATTTTTAGCGCATTTGTTACAACGGGGGGATTCCGTGCAACCCATAGATACATGGCCAAATCGCAAACAATTATAGCATTTTAAAGGTTTCTTATTACCTCGAAACATTTCAACACTGACAGCTAAAGGCCCTATGCGGGTCACATTTTTAAGTGTCTTATTGTGTTCAGTGTTTGATAACAGAACCAGAATCATGGGCATATCAATTGATCCTTTGGCTTTTTTAAGCCTAATCACTTTCTCAGGGAAGTAGTTGGCCTTTTTCAGGTCTTCATTAAAATCGTTAAGGTCATAGGTCACGTCTACATTTCGTATAACGTATTTGAGGACTTTTTCCGATTTCAGTTGATGATGCTGAATCTTTAGCACGTTATCAGCCTTAATGCCAGACACCAATTTACTATGAGTTTCCTCATCATGACACCTTATTTTGATCGTCTCTGCTCTGCCTGTGTATACAGTAATTTGGTCGACAATCGACAATCGAACAGTGGAGTGAACATGTGTTCAGATGGGACGAAAGCAACGCTTTCATTAGGCTCATCAATCCAGAGTATAACGCCAAAGGAAATACACTGAAATAGGCAAGAAGCCTGGCCAACCCTACAGGTCCTCCACATTATGCAAACAAAAAATAAGATTGACGATTGTCAGACGAGACACAACGAAGCTAAGCAAAGCAATTCAGAACAAAACCATCAAACCGCGGGGTAAATAGATTATCACAACTTCCAGTACTCCGGGAAGGTAACGTTGCCAATGTCCTCAAAATTTACATCCAGAACGTGTCTAGGCTTTCGGTACCTAGTATGCCACTTCATCTCCATTGAGTGCCTCAGGATCCCCTTCACCAAGTCGTTGTCATGGTTCTCGATCTTCAGGATCATATTCGTGAGTAGGTCCTGGATGTATTTCCCAATATGAGTCATGTTGAACTCACCATGGATTGCCTGATTTTTCGCGATTCTTCTGTCCAGTTGGGCAATAGTCCTCAATGTGACGTTCTGAAACGATTGGAGCTCCTTCCAACTACTTCTGGAGATAGTTGCCCACGCTGGCATGCCATACAGCAGGATAGTCCTAACGATTGTTTTGTAAAGGAGAAGCTTATTGTCAATGCTGAGGGAGCTGTTGCGTCCCAGGAGAGCTAAGAGGCTGTATTTAGCCTTTTTCGCTTTGTTCAGGGCGCACGTTAGGTGGCGATTCCACGAGAGCCTTGAGTCTATGACAACACCAAGGTACTTGTAATTATCAACCCAGTCGAGTTTCCTGTTGAATAAGACGAGAGAATCCGGAGGGCGCTTGTATTTTTTGTTACAGTACATTGCTTTGCACTTCCTTACGTTCAGGTTCAGTCGCCAGTAGTTAAACCATTTTTCAAAACTCTTCAGGGCATTTTGTAGTTGAGTGATAACAAGGGATGGCTTGTGCGCCCATGTCATAATAGCAGTGTCGTCTGCGTAGAAGTACAGTTTGCACTTTTCGGGTTTCGGGAAGTCATGCACAAAATAGTTAAAGAGGATAGGTCCGAGAACAGAGCCTTGTGGAACGCCAGCCTTCACTGAGCGGGGAGAGGAAAGACTCTCACCAACCTTAGCCTGGTACGTCCTATTGGTAAGAAAAGACTGGTTCATCGCTATCAGATCAGGAGGGAAATCATCTCTGATCATTTTGTAGATTAGCCCTTTATGCCATACTTGATCGAACGCCTTACTGACATCTAGAAAGACTATCCCACAGTATCTTGAAAGGTTAAGGGGGGTACTCAAGTCTTCAACGAGCCTCCATAACTGCAGCTGGCAGGAGTAATTGGCCCGAAAGCCAAACTGGTCCTGCCGGACTAGCCCTCTAGCATTACAGTGGTCTTGGAACCTGTAAAGGATCGTCTTCTCCAGAACCTTGGAGATGGATGGAAGTAGGCTAATAGGCCTGTAGCTTCCGGGTATAGCTGGATTTTGCCCTTGTTTGGGGATACTAAGGACAGTGGATTGCTTCCAGGACGTCGGGAAGTAAGAGAACTTCCAGCAGTCATTAATTAGAGACGTGATGTCATCAATAACGTTCTTCGGGAGATTCTTTAGTGCAATGTTTCTTACCTTGTCGTTTCCTGGGGCCTTCTTCTTTTTCAGTCTCCATATGATGGAGTTGATTTCACCAGTCTGAATCCGGATCTGCGACGGATGATGGGGGACATCAAGGAAGCTGGTGATGCTGCCTTCCACACGCTGGGTCACGAGTTGACTTTCAGGATGGTTGATATCAGGTGTTACAAACTGCGTCTCCAGTGAGTTTGCAATGACTTGAGCTTTGTCATGGTCACTTTGGACATAATCACCATCTGGGGTGAGAAGCGGGGGAATCGTGGCATTCTTCTGCTTCATCTGCAAGGCTCTAACCATGCCCCAGATAGAGTTATCACGGGTCGACAGGTTTTTAAGCCGATCATACCACCTCGCATCACGAAGATCTTTGACCTCTTCATGGACCTTACGCACAAGCCTGTTGTACTTTGTTTTGAGCCATGGTTCACGATAACGCTGCCATAGCCTGCGGATCCGGTTCCTTTCAGCGATTAGTCGTTTGATACCTGGGGTAAGCTCAAGGTGATTAGGTGGTTTGCTTTCTGATGGACAGGCGCTAGCTATAACAGCACTGGTGATACGCTTTGTGATGTTATCAACGTTTTGATCAATGTCATCAAAGCTGTGAGCAGCGTCGAGACAGGAGTCTTGGCCCTTGAGTATGTCCTTAAATAGCTTCCAGTCTTGCTGATGTTTAATTTCTACCCTGTACTTGATGCTGACGTTATCAAGGATCAAGGCCACAGGCTTGTGGTCGGAGGGAAGGTCATCGATTGTGAAGATGTTGAACGGTTTGTAGAAGCCTTTCATAAGAGAAATGTCCAAAACATCACTGGAAGGAGAGTGGTCACAAAAGTAAGTGTCCTCCACTGGTCCTGCGGCAATGACGTCATCCTGGGTCTGCAAATACTTGTAGAGAATTGCGCCATTGTTATTGACTACTTTAGAGTTCCAACTTGGATGCTTGGCATTTAGGTCGCCAGCAATGATTACTGGAATATCACCAGCGAGAAGCTCGTCGAGATCACTGAAGCCAAGGTTGTGCTTGGGTGAGTTATAGAGTTGCGACCAGTTTCACTTCGCCAAGGGAGATATCATTAATAATAACTGAGGCTGCCTCCATACCTGTGTAGAAGTTCGAAATTACCTCTTGGTGCTGTATGCCTTTACGAATGATGATTGCAGCTCCGCCAGAAGGGTTTCTCGTCACGTTTGCAGCCGTCCTGTCTCCCCGGTAGACACTAAATCCAGGTAATTTGAAATCCTGTCCCGGCCTGAGATGGGTTTCACAGAGGAAGACCACATCGATTTCGTGTTTTAATAAGAAATTGTGAAATTCCACACGCTTACGAGGTATTCCTCTCGCGTTCCATATAATGCACCTAAGCTCACCTTTAATACTCACTTGATGATGCTGGTAGTCCATCTTGCTATTTCTTTGTCGTAAGGAGCCCAGCCATGTGTGGGAATCGTCTGCCTAGCATCGTGAACTGGTGACAGACGCTTCCAAGTTGCTTGCACATTTCTTGTAAGTCGTTGACCTTGATGCCGTCCTCAACGGGTTTTGAAACTACTGCAGCATAGGTTCTTCCCTGGGTCACTTTAGCACTTGGGAGTCTTCTTACTTGAGGATATTTTGGACACTTTGAATAACTGGAAGTGTGTTGACCACCACATCTAACACATTTTGGGGCAATCTCTTGATTGGTGCCCTTCTGCACACTTGTTGCAACGGGGGTCTTCCGTGCACCCCATGGAAGTGTGCCCGAAACGAAGACAGTTATAGCACTGGAGCGGCTTCTTGTTTCCCCGAAAAGATTCAACAAGCACTGCTAGCGGCCCAATACGGGAGACGTTTCTCAATGACTGATTGTGGTCAGTGTTAGCCAATAGAACTAGAACCATAGGCATGTCTATGCTGCCTCTGGATTTCCTTAACCTAATTACTTTTTCTGGAAAGTAATTGATTTTTCTTAAATCTTCAGCAAATTCATCAAGATCGTATGTCACGTCTACATTGCGGATTACCAGTTTCAGCACTTTTTCCGACTTCAGCTGATGATGCTGGATTTTTAAGATACCATCGGTTTTGATACCGATGACTAGCTTCTTGTGGGTCTCTTCGTCAAGGCATTTTACTTTCACCGTTTCAGCTCTACCAGTATGCATTACGATCTTTTCAATAGGCACGTGTTTCGCAACCTCTTGTAGAATTTCCTTGACAGGCTTTTTATGCGTACGGATTATAATTGGAGGAACATAAGAATTTTTACTTACCTGTTGGTTGTCTTTTTTAGTCAAGTCTCTTTGTCCTCGTCTTGGGCGTTTATCTCTGGAGGCAGCCTCAAAATCATTGTTGATGGTCATGATGGTTTTCAAATTGTCCAACCTCGTCTCTTTCCTGGATTTCTTAGTTTTTTCGTCGGTCCAGGGGGTGTCTTCAGAGGAGGCGTTGTCCGCAGTTTTTCTTTTCCGATTGGAACCGTTCTTGATCCCGGATGGAGCGGGAAGTGAGCCGATATCCATGCTAACACTCTCCTCCATTTCTGGGGGCAACTCGTTATCGTGAATGGCCGCCCTTGTATTAGTTACTAGAGCTTTACTAACTATCAATTCAATTTCCTTAAGAAGTACTAACCTTTCTTCTTGAAATTTTTTTTCAATTTCCTTCATAAGTTGTTGACAGATATAGTCTTTCTGGGCTTCCTGCTTTTCAGTGAGGATGGCATCGAATGCAGCGAAACGCTTATCCCTGGTGATGACATCTTTGTACACGAACTCGTGAGAGAACTCGTCCGATGGCATATTGAAACCGCTGTGTGGAAGCACCAAAGGGTGCTAGAAGTGGAGAAGTAGAAACCTTAAAGCTAGGTGTTGTGCCGCAAGTGAGGGGCCGTCCTTAAAAGGACGCACCTAGTTAAACAGCAAAGTCGGGTTTGCGAGAAATTAATTCTGCGCCAGGGACCCAGCAGTGTTTGTCTGGAGGATCTTCGTTCGAAGCTGGGTTTACGGGGAGGCTAATCCCAACGCCAGGGACCCAACGGCGAGCGAAGAAGTAAGAAGAGTGTCTTGATGGACTGGTTTACGGGAAAGCTAATTCCATCGCCAGGGACCAGCACATAGACGGTACAAAGAGGTGAATCTCGCCCTGAAAAGGGCGTATCAGTGACAGTGGGATGAAAGCAAGAGCTTAACCTCGTGTACTGATCTCGAAACCTCGAAACCCTGCAGTAATTAGGTTAATCGCCACATGCTTTTGAATCTCGCCCAGGATTTGCTTGATTGGCTGACCGTGAGTACGAATTATGATTGGCGGAATATAGGAGCTGCTCTTGGTATTTGGCTTTTCAACATTTTTTCGCTGTTCGGACTTGCTTTCTCGAAAAGCAACAGCGATTGTATCATTTAAATCAACAACATCCTTAATGTTGTCAATTTTCAACCCTTTTTTAGCCTTTTTAGATTTTGCAGGTATCCATTTATCCGTATCATTGTATAGCCGTTTGCGATTTGTACTAATCGGGTCTTTGCCATCGTTATCATTACTCCCTGAGCCGGAGGGGATAATTTCCATAGGCTGATGATTCACACTCTCTATTTCACAAGAGTCTCTTAGATAGTCAGAAGTTACACCAGTAGGCTGATTACCTTTCATTGACAGAGCAGAGAATTGATCTTTGAGGAACTGCTCCAACTTATTAAAGTTCTTGTTGGCTTCATTACGTGCTGCAGATATTTCAGCATTCATATTAGCAATTTTATCGTGGATTTCAGTTATGTTCCCTTTTAGTGACTCGACTTTTCCTTGTAAAATATCATACTTAGTGCACATTTCTTGGCGCAAAACCTCTAGCTTATCCTTAATTATAGCATCAAAAGCTTCGAATCTGTAATCTTTACAGGCATCTTTATATATCTCGCCATATGTATATTTACCGTCACTTGTTTTTTGGCTTGCAATGCCACTTAACGCTTTGCCTGAGTCTGGCATTATGATAAAATTTAAAATAATAGTCAGTAAAGAATAGTCAGACTGCTAGCCCTGAAAAGGGCTTTTCCAGAATAAGATCTGTAGAAAAAACAGCCTTAAAGAATAGGATATAAAAAAACCGCTGACCTTAAGAGAGTGTGCCTTCAATTACATTCCTTCTCCAATCTATACCATCTATGAGTAGCTCGAACCCGTGATGTGTGCTCTGCTCTCTGTCTGTGATCTCGTGATTTATTCCTCCTTGTCTAACTGATGTACATAGTTATTGGTCCGATGCTCCCCCCCCCCTGCCGGTTGTGCGTTTTGCGCTTCTAAACGTCCCGAACGAACGAAGGTCACGTGATTGGTGCCATCGCTATTAGCGCGAAGAGAACTAGCTTTTTGAGTTCGCATGAGTTGTTGGTTGTCTGATGCTAACCAGAGAGACAATTTTCTTGAGTTATAACCTTTAAATCATATTTCTATTCATTCTATCTAGGTTTAAATGATCGGTTGCCCATGCCAATGAGTTATTTTAGAGGGGCATGGTCGTTAACAGCTGCCGTTTGAGTTGTAAAGCATAGGAAGCAAAGGTTACCAAAGCGAGAGGTACAGGAAGCATATTTGGGCGTACATTAGCTGTTAATCGGGGTTACTGCTCTCCTCCCCTCCCGTGGTTCAGGAGACTTAGTTTTAAAGAAGCCCCTGAACAGGAATTTGCATAGAAAAACGGGAGCATGACGCTTTCCATGCGTTCCTGTATTCCGATGTGAAAGCTTATTAAGCGTACCTTTGTACAACGCAACGCAGTTGAAGCGCATGATTTGCATTTGAGACATGCCATGGAATCATGTGTTGGCTACCATAAGTTGGTTGATTCTAACAGTTTTTCAGATGTTGATGCATAATTGTGAAATTTTTTTGTATGGCTTGTAAATTACAAATTGTCCGCTATGTGATTATCAATTTTGTTTATCGGGGCCCCATTTATTTATGAATTCATTGTAATTAACTTGCATTAATATGCAAATTAAATATTGCTGCCTTGTTTCCACCGCACACCTATTCTTTGACTAGTCAACCACCTCCCCTCCGCGAGTCATTAAAAACCCGGTCCTGGCGCGCGTGGGCTTGGTTCTTTGTTGTGGTGTCCTCCACTTTCGCCCCCTCCACTTTCGCCCCTTAAATTTTTGCCCGTTCCACTTTCGCCCCCGAAGTCCACTTTCGCCCCGGCGCCATTATATGGTAATTTTATCGCCAATATATTTTATCGAGGCCCTGAGGAGAGGCTAAGGCTATACGCAAGTAACTTGAATACAACATAGCCAGGGTTTCAAACTGTGATGGTACTTCAAGCAATGTTTTTCAAGAATAATCACCCAATTGTTTTAAGTGGTTTTTAGTGGTAGGCGATTCCCTGAAAAATTGAATCGTTTAATAATCAATTAATTTTTATGCAGTTTATTTTTGATAGTAACGATAAATCGATTCCTGGAATCGATTATTGTGAAAAATTGAATCTATTTTAAAAAATATTAAAATAAAATCTGTTTATTGTAATTTATTTCCATGGTTAAAAGAGTGGCAAAATAAACACATAGAAGAAGCCATACATGAATTTTTATTTAATAACAAACAAATCAGAAATATTATAATAATGTATTGTGAAGCAGATAAAAAAAGTTAGATTGATTGATTATTTGGTATTAAACTTCAGTTTACTGTCCTTGTGGGGTGGTACTTGTTCAAAAATTTTTGAAAACCGTGGGCCTATAATAATCAGGCTAACGACTACTGTGCAAACCATGGAATTTTAAATGAATGAAACATAAATGATTTTCTAAACCCTATTATTTCTTTTAAAACAATTTAGATTTTAGGAAAGCTTTAATTTAAATCGTTCTTAAAATGTTAGGTATATTTAACGTTGAAGAATATGATATATGTACTGTATATAAAGATTCTTAAAAAATATTTTTTAACTTCAACAGGTTTTAATATAAACAAAAAATTATAAGAAAGGATTATAAAACTGACTACATCTGCTATCGTACAAAACTGTTTAAATATAGGAATTTAATACTCAATATAGTTGAGCCGTTATCAATAATTATAAAAACCTTCCATCCCCCGAAATATAAAAATCCTATATCCAATATTTACACTTAAAATGAAAACCATCCCATTATCTAAAAACCCTTGAGCAGCACTTTAAAATATATACAAAATATATGTTTAAATTATATACAGAAATATACATTTAAAATCAAACCATAGCTTAATATAAGCTGCACTGTCTAAAATCCTGATAATTTTAGCACTTGACTAAAAATTCGGAACTTGTGAAAATTTCCTTTACAGGACTTGAAGAAATGTTACACCTTGAAAGTGGCGAAAAATCCGTTTTATACGATAGAAAAATGTCCTAAGTCCAAGATATATTCCAACAAATGTTATCTTTGAAGTCAGTTGAAGAATCATAAATAATAAAAATAAAATTTCATCATTTTCACCATGATTAACGTTTTCGAGGCCATCAATACCTCATCATCAGATCGAATACACAAATCCCACTCTCCCTCCCAAACAATGAAGTAGTCAGTTTTATAATCCTTTCTTATAATTTTTTGTTTATATTAAAACCTGTTGAAGTTAAAAAATAATTTTTAAGAATCTTTAAATCGTTCTTAATTAAAAGGAGAATTTCGCGGGTTAGGCTAGGTAAGTATTCTAAATAACTGAATTCTTAGTTTTCTATTTGACTTGTTAACCTCTCTGCAGGGTCTTTTTTTATGAAAGTGGGTCTTAAAAGTATTTTTGCAGGGGGCGAGTGTGGAAGGGGTGAAAGTGGAAGGGGCGATAGTGGACGGGGCCAAAGTGGAAAAGGCGAAAGTGGAAGGGGCCAACTTCACGGGGCCAAAGTGGGGTATTGTTGTTGGGGGAACCTTTGGTCCCCCCCCCCCTCACTCACGCCTCAGGGCACAACATCATGTTTAGTGAGGAGTCCCGCTTTTCCATGACCTCCAATGACTAACGTGTTCGCATATGGTGGCGTCAAGAACAGAGGGCACAACCCTCCCATATTGTGGAGAGACACACAGGCAAAACCCCTGGCACCTTGGTGTGGGGAGCCATCGGATATGCATTCCGATCACCTCTAATAGTGCTTCGGCAACTTTGACGGCACAGCGATACGTCACAGACATTCTGTGTCCGCACATCCTACCCCTTCTGGCACAGCACCCTGAGACATTGTACCAACATGATAATGCACCCCCACACGCAGCATGTTGAGGTCCTCCCGTGGCCAGCAAGATCCCCGGACGTCTCTACCATTGAACACCTGTGGGATGACATTGGAAGGCAAATCCGTCCCAGTACCAAACTACGAGATCTGGAGAGACAGCTGCAACAACTGTCCACTGACTTGCCTCAGAAGATGATCCAAAATCTGTTTGACACGATTCTGAACCGCATAAGGGGTTCAGAGGGGGTTTAGACATGGGGCAATCCATTCTTTGCCTTTTTGGACTCAAAAAGGGAATCTCTTATACATATGTATGTACGAGATATTTTTTAATCTAGAGTACAGTATTCCCAGAAACTGTGAAAAATAGCACACTGTAAAAAATAAATAATGAAAGCACTATTTCCTCAAAATTATTTAATGTTCGTATGCGCATTTCGACGATAACGTTATTGTTCAGCGAAACACTAGAATAAAGAATCACTAGTGATTATCTAGTGTCACGTGGTTCCAAGACGAAAGAATACTGGAATAAAAGTTACGTCAGTGCCAACGATCATCATCGGAGACGAATGACGAGGAGGATGACGTTTTATGAAGATAAAAGCAGTGAGCGACACGTGATACGAGAGTGTTGGAAATTTCGAGCGATGCGGATGGGGAGAGAAGAGAAGAGGCGACGACGGGATCATATTGAGGTCTAAGATAAGAAGGCAGAGTCAGGAAAGTAGAAGAACTTTCCCTCGTCTAGTTCTCCGTAAGAATTTCCAGTCTGAAACAGCAAGACGTAACCTCCGTGAAAGGATGGTATACACCACTATCGAGCTCCAGGAGGTCTCTCGCTCATCCACAGAGCCGAGAGGCACAAATTCTCTGAGCTCTATCGGGCGCAGCGGAGATTCCGGGCCGAGCGTAAAAACGCCGGTTACTGAATCACGAAGAAAGAATTTCGAAGCCAGGAGAGCCAGAGGCCCGCCTGTTAGCGTTTCTCGTTGTTTCGACTTACTTTCGTTACCCACCGCGGTTTCGAGCCATGAATTCTGCCAAAGAGGAATCCTTTCCGCTAGAAGAGTGAAGGAAGGCACTCTACAAGAAAAAGGCGACGGAAGACCGTATTCTTCTTTCCGTATGTCCCCGTCTTCATTTGTTACACTCGATAACTTTTTTAAAAGAAATTACGAGAACGGTTCATCGTTTCTCGCTGCCAATGGCTTCGTTGAACTTTCGGTTATTCTTCACTATCTGCACATCGCGCGATGACTGATCATGCGACCAATATAAGTGAAACTTTTACTAATTTAACCATCATTCCTTAGCCATCTACTGTGACTAAATAGAAACGTATGTATATATCAGTTCGTTAGAGGTATAATAAATTCTTTTAGCTTGGTCGTATGATCAGTCATCGCTCGTTGTGCAGATAGTTAACATTAACCCATTTTTAATAGTTGCCGTGTTTTCTATTGAAATTGTAGTTTCCACTACCTAATAAAGTTTCTACTTTAATTTTTAATCATATCGCATCCGTAATTTGTCTTGTGCACGTGACATCTGGTGGTTGTCTACTATTTCGCAGAAGACGACGACGCTGTCGTCGAAATACGCATACGAACATTAAATAATCTCGTGGAAAGTAATTTCCTTATTTATTTTAGAGTGTATGTATTTTAATTCATACCATGAAGCGTTACATGGCTGCAAGATAAGTACGAAAGTATTTATTTGCTGATCTTATTTAAGAATATACGGAGTGCAAATTAAATGTTGGGCATAACTTGAAGGATCGTTTCCTAAGAACAAAATAAGACCATTTTGTCTATTAAAAACTTCCAAGAACATATTTGTCTTACTTCGTCCTTAGGAAAAATTCGTCCAAGTAGCGCCCAATATTTAATTTACACTCTGCATAACTGATGTGAGCTCCACTATATTTCAAACAAACCTTTAAAGATTGCCTAACAGAATTCACAATCTCAAGCATCATCTTCAGTGGAATGGAGTTCTTATTTTATCATCCGCCCAGTTTCTCAAATTCTGCTTAAACATACCCGCCGGGATGGAAATGGGCCTCGTTATATGACATGAAGTGCCGCAAAAATTGGGGAGAAAGTTTTATTTATATGGGATGTATCACAATGAGTTTAACAGCTAACGCGTTTTGTTGGGGAGGTCAGGTTAAGCAAAAATGTCATATGAACATCGGTCGTATTACAATTAGGTACAGCATTACAACAGATCAAAGATTTATTTGTGTGATAACAAATAAGTGAACAAAACATGTTATGAACGTATAATTAAGATTTAATTGAAAAGCCTAAGAGAGTAAGCTTAGGTTAGGTTAGATTGCATCATCGAACAGTAACGAAAACATTTCATATGGAATCGATATTGGGAATTTGATTGACCGTATCAGTTATTCATTCACGCCTATTGATCTCGCCAACAATTGATTGGCATTTGATAAAGGACTGTATTTGGCGTTTTTGATGGTAACGGCATGTATAGATTTTCTACTACCCTAGAAAAACTTTGAATTGTTTTAATTCTGTACCTAATTGAATACAACATTCTTTGCTCAACCTGATCTCCCCAAGAAAATGCCGAAGTTGCTACTCATTATGAATCACCTCGTATACACTTTACTGTATTGACTGAAATTTTATTCCTTCTTTATTTATTTTTTTTTTTGTTTTTTATTTATTTATTGTATCCAATACGTCCATCCAGGGCCTGTATGGCCAGACGCCGACGAGTAGGGTCCCTGGATGGACCAGCTGTAAGATGGTCGCAGCAGCCGGGGGGGGGGGGGGGTGAAGATCGTTTCTCACTAATGGTCGCCCATCCGTTAACTAGCCATACCTGATGTTACTTCACTTCCCTGAAGTTGTGTGTTCAGTGGAAGCCCACCAGGCCACGGCTTCACCCAACTTTTTGGATGATATTTATTATTTTCCAACCATTACTATTATAACATACACTTTCAGCCCTATTACACTGGGCAACAAATTTTCAAAACTTTTTTGCCTCCGATATGAAAATAACCATTTCTTAATGAATTGAATGTGCTGAACACGAATATGACTGTGAAAATGCAAAATTGGCTCTAGTTTTTTTGTAATCTGCAAAAACAATTGTGTACATAATAAAATGACTACCAATCGCTCTGGTCAACAACATTTTTGGTACCGGGGAAGATAGGTGTTGTAGACCAATTTGAGCGTGCTGATTCTAAATCTGAATTCCAATTTCCCTATCACGTCAAGATCTCGAGTTATAAAAATAGTTTAAATTTTAATGGTAGCCATTGTTTAAATTTGACATCAGGAGACCGTTTTACACCACTAAAACTTAACATCCTGACGTGATAGAAAAATTTGGAGTTCAGATATGGAATCAGCACACTCAAATTAGTCCAGAAAGCCTACGTTTGTCAAAGTTGCAGTTCTACTGGATAAATATACACGTTGAAACGTAGAAAATGAACTATATTAAATATCTCAAAAACTAGAGCCAATTTGAAAAAACTGATCTCATATTCGGAATCAGTGCAACAAATTTACCTTAAAATGACTTTTAAATGATTGGAGGCAAAATGTGTGTTGACCAGTGTTATTAGTGATCAGAATACCCGTTTAAATTGAATACTTGAATAATTTGTGCAATTAACTTAACATGCTTCCATTTTTATGCGTTGATAGGAATGGTTCGATCTTTCTTCAGGCCTTGTTCGGGTCGACTTTGACAGTGGCAAAGATGCTTTCACTGGAGCCGATTTCATTTCGGTCATCGCGGACATCAATGCAGGTGAGGAAATGAATGAGGTTATAAGAATGAAAATTAGACAAAGAAAAAAAATATGGTGTGACGGAGCCAGAGTTAAGGAGAATTAGCTGTGATTTATATACTTAATCGTCTGATTACTCCATATTTAATTCTTCATTATTTCTGTTGCACAGAATTTTATCACACATTCATTTCATCATTCAAGCAGTCTTTTCGGCATGCAAAAAACTTCATAGATCGTATGCACACACACTACTCAAACACACACACACACACACACACACACACGCGCACGCACAAACAAACAAACAATACAGACACACGCACGCACGCACATGCACTGTAAGGATTATTTTATATACATGGTTTGGTTTGTTTGGTATTAACGTCGTTTTCAACTGCCATGGTCATGGAGTTCAATTTCCAACTGCTATTTCTTTATGCGAGGACTTGAAATTACTCCAACTCAGAACCATTGGGCATATGTTGATCGACCTTGGCATAATCACGACAGCATTCTTTCTATTGTGATGTCAGCGTATCTTCACATATTGTGCATTGATACCTAATTTAAAACTTAATACCATGAAATTGTCCACATTTAAATAATATATGAATTATTAATTGTACTTGCCAATTTGTTATGGGTGGTATATTTTCCGTCGATTCGGCGACACTGGATTCCTCATCTAATAGCGGGTGATCGCGACAGAGAGGCTCCAGACTGTATGGTTTCACGCCTAAACCATCCAAATCATCCACAAGATTCTGCAAATCGATGCCCAATTCATTATGTAGATAGTTGTTATAACTTAATAAACCTCCATATTTTCGTAATTCTCAAAACTGATATATGAATCGCTGCTTTCATGTCTGCACTTTTATTGCACAGACTTTAGGTCATGCCACCATCCAAGATGGATGCCCCCTGATTTCAAATCGCGCTCGAAATTTTCGTTTTTTCACACATTTAGAATTAGAATTATAAAAAATTTAATCTGCTACGATGTTTTAATGCGTTACTCTTTCGATTTAAGTAAAGTTGTCCTTTAAAAATCAAGAGGACAATGAACTTTAGCCGAATCAAAGGGTACTGTAATGTTTTACTCGTGGAATTAAAGGTTTTTCTTTTTACAAAGAAATACAAATTTTTACATCTTTACAACTTTGTCTGTTTTAACAAGTCCAAACAAGTCACTGAAATTCTTCTCATAGTTTGGTAGGAAATATTTATAATAGCAAACTTACAATTTCCTCAGCAAAAATGATAGAAGTCCAGCCTTTTTTAGCGAAACATGTCGTTAATTCAAGTAAATTGCATCTCAATTAATCTTAATTATTCCACCTTATTCCCATTCCTATTCATTTCTAGTCCGTAATTTACAGTTTCCGAATCAAGTTCTTTCCACGAGCTTAGAGTAAAAAAAAAAATAAATAAAATGCCTAAAATAAATAATATGAGAGAACTTTCACTTGACTACTTTTAAATCGAAAGAATTGAAGTTTAAGAATAACAGCGAAGCAATGGTAGGGTAACCGAACAGATTTTAAAATTTATAAACATCAAAATGAATATCACGGTCTCCGAAGAAAATTGCTTAACGGTCAGTCTAAACCTTGTTGTCATCGGTTGTGCGGGAAAACTGCAGGGTATTGGCTACATCTGGTATTGAGGCACCCATCCGTCTGGCACCAACAATCATTCCCCGTTCAAATGCGGATAGCTCTCAGTGTGCTGTCATTTCTGCAGCTAGTTTTGCTTACAATTGTTGTGTGATAGGAAGGAGCCCTGTACTCCTGCATTCCGAGAATGGAAGCAGCAGGATCTGTCTCATTACGGACAGGGAACCTGATTGGAGAGTTGTGCCATAACTTCTGCTGAGTGTATATAGCGGGTGATACAAAAGTGTGTTACATTTTTTTACATTGTTAACGACATTTTCAGTGTTTGCGCGTGCCTCGTGATTCTTATGAAATCATTGAATTGCTGGAAAGCAAACACTGAAAATGTCGTTAACAATGTACAAAAATGTAACACACTTTTGGATCACCCGGTATAATGGATGTATATTTTATTTACAGGGTGTTTCAAAAATACTTTTACAAACTTTCAGGGGAGGCATAATGGGTGATTCTAAGGAAAAAAGTTGATATAAACTTGGGTCCGAATTTGAACGCTAAATGAGATATGAACAGAAATAAAAATGCCACCACTAACATCTACATGTTAAAAACTCAGGGTTTATAAAATCTAGGTTGATGAAATTTGGGGGCTTAATAGGGTACATAAATCTGTGTATATCGTTAAAATTTGATCGAATTGCAACGAGTAGTTTCCGAGTTACGTACTGAAAATCGTAAAACGTGCTGGTTAGTACTCGTATGTGAGCACTGTTACAATTTTAAATGTGTAACTCGGAAAATACTTGTTGGAATATGATCAAATTGTAACCGTGTAAACAGTTTTATGTACCCTATCATTCCTGCAAATTTAATTTTCCTAGGCTTTACAGAACCTGAGTTATTAACTTGTTGATCTTGGTGGCAACATTTTTATTTCTTTATGAAATGATGTGTTCTCTGTACTGTCCTTCTTGATGAAGTTGATGGAGGCCTTGCAGTACATAGCAGTATATGTATCCTTGATAAAGCCAGGAATAAAGGGCGAAACCGGTCCGAATCCTGTGTGATTTCTTTATCGCTATGTACTGCAAGGCCACCATCAACTTCATTTTTATTTCTGTTCATATCTCAGTTAGTGTTCAAATGGTTAGCGCCATTTTCCTCGTTAACGGTTGAGTTTCAGACCCATGTTGATAGGACATTTGTTTCTAATTTGGCCAAGGGGAGTACGCATGCGATGTTTATGATAGGGTTTCAGACCTACCCTATATATGATGAAACCATCTGAAGAAAATTAATACAAAATGAAAGTAAATGGAAACTTATGTTCATTTTTAATATAATAAAAATTTATTAGAAGAACGCAGAAACACGCGTGCAATAATTTTACAGCTGCGTATGAAAACAATTTGTCTCTTCTGCAAATCTACAGTTTTATTCCGATCTTGATGAAATTGTGTACAACTGACCTTCGAAGCAAGAGGAAGATCACTGTGTACATGAGATTTCGAAAAAATAATAATTATCGATAATAATCGATGCTTCAGATGGCAGCGCATACTACGAGGTCCATTCAAGTTATAATAATTCTGATTTTTTTCTCAGGACTGGAAACAGACAGAAACGTGCGGGGTTTTTTTATAATACGCGTGCACTCGTTGTGGATGCGTGACAGAAATGGCAGCACTGTTCGGCGAACAGAACTTTAACGGCAGCAGTGAGCGTTAGGACTGTTTTTATACTTAAAATTGCGACGTTTTCATCACAAGAACAGCATGTATTCGTTCGTTTTATCCATTTGCATGGTATCACACTGATTAAAGTTCATTGCCAATTGAGTGAAACAAGTGGTAATGGTCTCATGGATGTGTCTAATGTGCCTTCGTGAGTGCGAGAGTTCAAAGAAGTCAAAACGTCGTATGACAAACCAGCTAATCTCGGCCTTGAACCAGCTGGTCTATAGACATGATCGAGCGAATGGAGAAAGCAGTTTTGGTGGATTGCCTAATGAGTGGGAACACATCGCCTTTAAAGTTGGTATTTTCGTGGGATCTGTGCACACAATCCTGATGTATGTGTGTGTGTGCTGCCAAAGTCATTCTTGCATCAAAAGTTAATTCCAGGTAGTTAAACGTTTGTACTTCTTGTATCCTTGGGCATTTACAAGTTTTATTTCTTTAATTCGTTTGTCCACACAAGGGATCACTTATAGCCCACGTTTGTCACGTTTTTATAAATGCATACATTCTTTATGTGGTATTTGAAATCTCATTATATGTGATTTTTTGTTATTTAAGCTTAATTTATTCTTTTGAGTCCAATCCACGATTTTATTTAAATTCTGTTGTGTTAATTCTAAAACGATTCTTCATTTTTATGGATTGTGGAAAATGCTCGACAATCGACAATCGAACAGTGAAGTGTACATTCGTTAGGATGGGACGAAAGCAGCGCTTTCACAAAGCTCATCTAACCAGAATAAACTCCAAAGGAAATACACTGAGGTAGTCAAGAAGCCTAACCAACCCAAGCGGTCTTCCATATTATACAAAAAAGAAAATAAGATTGACGATTGTCAGAAACAAAAACGAAACTTGTCATTTCCGTTGCTATAATTGGTCGCCATTGAAATAGTTTTTTTATGATTGGTTATCATTTAACATTAAAAAATTGAGAAAACTCGACAATCGAACACCGATACACTACACTGTTCGATTGTCGGCTAGCCAGTGCCGTGGCCTACGTGATAGATAAAGGCCTGCTCATTCGCTATGAAATCGTGTAATTAGGGGCAGCTGCTGGAAGCAAGGTCTATAAAAGAAGGTCAGGACACGAAAATGGAGTCGCCATTTTGGTTCTAAATGTGGCGTTTCCTACACAATTTTCATGTTAAATATAGGCGATTTTCGTGCAAAAAAAATTCATTAAACAACCAAAATGGGACATTGAAATGGAAGTTGTTATAAATATTTCTAAATTATAGCATTTAAAAACCTCAACTCAAGAAACAGGAAGAACTAAAATATTTTAAAGTTATTAAAAGTTGAATCCAATGATTCGTTGAAGCGAGTTCATTGAATAATTTCATGAATTTTAAAAATTTCAAGAAATTAATAAAAAGAAAATTCACAAAATGACCGCTTAATAAAATTTCCAAATGAAATTAAAATTTAATACTCCAATAATTTTTAAATTTTGGCCTAATAACAATTTTGACATATAGCCTCATTATTATTATATAAACATAATTTTGATAAGAATAAATTTACGGTTTTCAGTTTCGCGTTGAAAGCATAACCTTAATTGTCATAAATTATTTTAATAAATTCGGCCTGGAAATTATGACATAATTTAAGTTATGACAAGTTATGTTTTCAACCAGAAACTGAAAATTGTAAATTTCATTTCTTTAAAATTATGTCCATATAATTTTCAGGCTGTATGTAAAAATTGTTAATAGACCATCAACGTTAAAATTATTATTAAGCCAAAATTTAAAATTTATAGGTGTATTAAAAAATTTATAATTCATTTTGAAATCTTATTAGAATGTCATTGTGATTTTTCTTGATCTAGTTTTTTTTTTTTAAATTAATTTGTGAAGTTTTTAAAATTTTTGAAATTATTATTAAAAGTTTTTTTGAAGTGTCGAAAAATAAATTCTTGCAGATGAGTTTTAATCTTTTTAATTAAATACACGGGAACTTTTAAAACAGGTTTAATTAGGTCTCCGGTCATATTTTCATCTCGTATTACAAAATTTTTTATATAAACATAAATTTTGCAATAAATCATATATATTGAAAATTTTACAATAAACAGTAAAATTTGCAATGAATATAAAATAGCAGTTTTACAATAAATTATATAAAAAAATAAAATTTGGAAAACAGTGAAGAGTTAGTGAAATTTTTGAAGTGGAAATTTATGCGTTTCTGTTCCTGTATCTGCAGAGATTCTCATAAAAAAATCTCTTACTTCCATATATTGTTTTGCATGCATATTTTTCATTAAAATCCTCTGAGAAAATGTATAATCTGACTGACAGATACATAAATATTACTGAGTCAGTGATATCATGTTTGCATGTAAATATCAGCTTTAAGTTAAAGAGTGCAATATTATTTTTTAAAATTTCCCTTTTACATTTTTTTTATTTAAGAGATAAGCACTGTAATTATTTTGGAATCATTAATTTCATTAGAGGCAATTCGATTGCTGTATGACTGCATTATAGTTTAGAACCAAAATGGCCGCTGGCGCAAAGAATTGTGGGATCGTGTCCTGACCTTCTTTTATAGACCTTGGCTGGAAGTGCTTCCTACTGGAGACCTCTACCGGCAAAAAGCGAACTGTTATGTCTTTCTGTCGGTAGAGGTCTCCAGTAGGAAGCTCAAGCACGGTTGTTCTAGGAGGCCGTGGCGCTAGTCCTCAAGCAACGTTGCCAATTTGGCATTTTTTTTCATGCGCTTGTCCTTTGTTAGACATTATTAATAAAAACATGGATAAGCACTTTTAAAAAAAATACAATATAAATAATTATTATTAAAAACTTTATTACAGGATAAAAATACAACTATATACAATTTAATGTTCATAATAATCGGAATACCTTCTAATTTTATCTTGTAAAAAACTTCTTTTTACGAATTTTCAAATTTTGTATATTTATTTTTTATATTTTATTTGTAAACTCGACTCTCCAATATAAGCCAATAATGGCTTCTGCAAATGCCAGATTTTCTTTGTATATTTCATGAAATAATATAATAAATTTTAATTATTATTGTTATTAAAGTTGAGTAAATTTATGAGAATAGATCCCAACTCCCATAAACGTCGTATGTGCTAAAGCCCTGACGTAATATGTGAAATGTTAATACTCTAAATTCCCTCTAGGTGTCGCCAATAGGAAGCACATACCAATGCAGGAAAGCCCAACCTGACTTATTTCATTTGCTACCATTGTAGAGAAGACCAATGAGCAGGCCTCTATCGGTCATGTAGGCCACGCCAGTGCGATGTAGATATTGTTGTCGTTCATGGCTGAGCAGCTCCCAGGCTTTTCTTAATGGCGGAAAACCAGCGCTTCGCAAAATATTTTCGAGTTAAATGACATAAATTTAACGCCATTCCTTGAAAAATGAATATAGAAAAAATTCTATTTGTTCAAGGACATCGATTATGACCGACAAGAAAGAATCAAAGTTAATTATCATTATTATAGAGAAGATTGGATTGGCGGTAAATAGCCTATCGACTCTATGGTCATCTATCGACAAAAATTAAAACCCTTTTCTTTATCAGAATTTTTCAGCGTGATCACAAGGATTTAACGTAAACGCTTTCATCTTGATCGTTTGTAGAATGATCATGATTACTGAACGGGATTTTACACTATTTTAAAGAGCAATTAATAAAATTATTCTATTCTTTTTTAGATTTTATATATAAATTAAAGCATATTTAAATACTATTTGATCAATCAGCTACAAAATATTTACATGTACAAGGCTCAGTAGCAGGACTGTTTCAAATTTTGAAAGTTAATAGTTCGCCTATAGGCGCGTTTTATATGCTTTAGGAGAATTTGTTTGTTTTCATTAGTGTTCCAGCGAGGTAATTTGTTGTTGTTGTTGTTGTTATTATTATTATTATTATTATTATTATCATTGTTTGGGGAAGCCAAACTCGGATCAAGTCCGGAATCCAATCCCAGAGGCGGACCCAAAAGAGGGCCAAGCCCTAGGGACTCAAATGCGATGGAGGGAAGTTACGCACTCATGGGAGTATTGATATTTGTGTGTAGGAATTTCCTTACTATGTGACAGGTGTTTAGAATTGTGGCTACTATTTGATCAATTATTATTATTATTATTGGTAAAAAAAACCCACCTAATTGGAAAAAAATGTCCCGGCGTAAACAGATAATGCACATAAACGTTGAAATTTGTAGCACCATAAATGCAATTAAATATTTATTCAAAAATGTATGGAAAGGCCATGATAGAGCCTAATTAAAACATCCAATCTATTATTATACTCACAATAGCAGTGAATTATTGAGAAATTAAATTTGTTGTTTTCTTTTCGTTAAAACCTGTTATTCTGTGAGTCCAACTCACACTCCACTACATGACACAGAGTTAACATACCAAATTTTTCAGGCATGGACATTTTATTAGCTTCCCCAATTTTTGGACGTCGACCGAATGATACGTAACTTCAAGACAAATAGGCAAAACTTCAAAAATATTCAATATGACTGTCTTTTTTTCGGTGCGAATGTAAGTCGCACGGATTTAGCTAGTCTTTATATATAAAAATTCAGGCTCAGGGTGCGTCTGTAAATGTTCTAAAAACTTTTGAACCACTTATCCGATTGAGCTCATATTTTCAATATATATTCCTTAGGACCAGAGTAAGGTTTACATGTCCCTAAAGTAGTGGGGAAGGGGTAAAAATCATATATCTTGGTTTGTTTGTTTGTTTACTCAAGAGATGGCGCCAGAATTTGTTTATCTTTTCCTTGAAACCGAAACTGGACTAACTGCGCAGAAGCAGGACAGAAAAAAACTTCCATTTTCCTCCGGATGTGTAGTAGTGTTTGCACATTTCAAGGCAGGAAACACAAGTTTTTTGCTGTCCTGCTTCTGCGCAGTTACTCCAGTTTCGGTTTCAATGGAAAGGTCTATATAAAAATTCAGGGTGCGTCTGTAAATGTTCTTAAAACTTTTGAACCACCTATCCTTTTGAGCTCATACTTGCACCAGATGTTCGTTAGGTTCAGGGTAATGGGTTTACAGGTGCCGAGTGTCAGGTTGGCCCAAAGGAGAAAGGGTAAAAATCTTTTCCTTGATCTGTCTGTCTGACATGACCCTACGATATGCGCCAACACTACCTCTACTCAAAGCCTGAGCGCGAAAACGTCATGCATTGTTACATCATACACGGTAGTGTTACTGTTAATCATATTTCCACCAATAATAAGCCTGAAATTGTCCCTACCGTAGGTGATGTAACAATGCAAGATTTTCCGTGAGCAGGCTTTCTCCCTAGGCGGTATTGTATGCGCACTAACAATGTATGTCATGTCGTACAACGCAGAGCAAAGTTTCTGCAATAATAGGCCATAAAAAATTACTTTGGCTATGGTCATGGATGAAGAATTACAGGATGGGAAACTCCACTGTTTAAAGGGTAATTTTTTTTTTCACTGGCGCTTTCTGGCCGTTTGCGTGGGCATTACTCTCTGTCTAGCAGACGACTTTACTTTTCCTTATTGGCCTCGATGGCTTAGTGGTTGCGTGATCTCCTCTGATCAACACCTCCTAGACAGAAGGCCTGATAACGGAAACGTCATACATTGTTTCATTATCATTAGTCGACCAAATTTAGGGCTTATTATTGTTAAAAATAGAGTGGCAAAAAGCGAAGCAAATTGAGCCAGGACAGTTCTGGGCAAGAGTGAGCCGTGGAGTACTTAGCTATCTGGCTGCTTTGCGTTTGAAGATTTTGGGCCTGAGGAATAATTAATTCAAAACCATTCCTCAAAGTTGTTCTGCGTACAACTGTACAAACAGACACGAAAAAGGATCAGGAACCATTTTCCACAAGCGTAAATCAAAAATACGTAACTAAAATGAAAATCCACAAATGAAAGCCGAACGAAACGAAATTGAAATTGAAACCATGATCGAAAAATTGTTTATAAAATATAATAAAATACTTCAAACACAAAGTAAACGAAAAGATAAACTTATCACTCCGTGATCGGCGTGTGAAAGAATTATTAATCAGCTACTCTCATGTTTAGCCATGTTTTGCATCATCTTCACTCACTTTCGGCCATGACAACTGTTCTGGGCATGGAGCTTCCCAATTTGCTTCAAGTAACAACAATTGCTTCGGAGTCTATCTTTAATATACGTCATTGGATGCAACAGTGTATGACGTTTCCGTTATCAGGTCTTCTGTCAGGTGGTGTTGCTCTGATGCCCGTAGATGTGGCTTCGATCCCGGCCGAAGACGAGGATTTTTTCAGGGGCAAAATACTATTATATAAAAGAAAGAGCGAAAAATGTATACACTCACTCATTCATTCATTCATTCATTCATTCATTCATTACGAAATCTCCAGAACTATGAAGCCTACAAACATGAAATTTGGCAGGTATATTTCTCTCGGTTTCTAGGTGAGGGTGATAGAGGGATTAAATCTAAGCAACATTTACCTCTTTCATTTTTTTCTCTGGGGCATTGTTTTTGAGATAAAAAATGTTGAAATCCTACCTGCAGGAAACAGTTGTTTGGAATCTGTGGAGACACCTACAGACATTGGTATACGAGACACCAGTGAGATCCTTTGAAGAGCTGGTAGCCAGAATCGCCATAGCTGCGGACCAGATTCGCGAAGAACCAGGAAGTTTTGAACTTTTTACGTCAGTCCATGCGGCGACGTTGTGAAGCATGCATTCATGCCAGAGGGAGTGAATTAGAATAATTATTATTGATTAAAATAGGAAAGAAAATTCCACAGCCTGGGTTCGAACCAGGAACCTTCTGCTCACTATGCAGACGCGCCAACCAATTGCGCCACTGTGGACATGGAAGCATTAACGCTATCTACATGTTCTTAGGGCTGGTTGGAGCAGTACCCAGTTCGTAGGCTAGGACTATCTTTCCTACTGCGTATAATCGTTCCTGGTTCGAACCCAGACTGTGAAATTTTCTTTCCTATTTTCATCAATAATTTCAACATCTGAGGTTTGGCGTAAAAAAAAAATCCTCTTAAGACCTTTCATTTATTAATCTAGAACACTTATTGTAAAACATGTGCATGTTTCATAAAAAACAAGTCATATTAATTACTGTATGCAATGTGTTTTTGTTCTTTTTATTACATGATTGACCATGATTTTGCCGTGGTCCAAAAATACGGGTTGAATAGCATATTACGTCTACGCGACTCCAACAATTTTTATCTCAAAAACAATACCCAGAGAAAAAAATGAAAGAGGGAATTGTTGCTTAGATTTGAGCCCTCTATCAACCCGTGTTTGTACACTACCCTGCATACATAAATATGAAAAAACTATATTTTTCTCCGAGCGACGCCGGGTACTACAGCTAGTCTTTATATATAAAAATTCAGGATCAGGGTGCGTCTGTAAATGTTCTAAAGTTTTGAACCACTTATCCGATTGAGCTCATATTCGGAACATATGTTCGTTAGGTCCAGAGTAAGGTTTACATGTCCCCAAAGTGAAGAGGGAAGGGGTAAAAATCATATATCTTAGTTTGTTTGATTGTTCACTCAACAGATGGCGCCAGAGTTTCTTTTTTTATATACACCTTTCCCTCGAAACCGAAACCAGACTAACTGCTCAGAAGCAGGACAGCAAATCAACTTCCGTTTTCCTCCGCATGTGTACTAGTGGCTAAGGTCAAAAACTCTCACCGGTGAGAAGAGTTAGCGCTTGGTCGGTCAAAAATCCCAGTGAGAAATTTGTGACGTCATTTTAACGCGGTCAGAAACGCCAGTTAGTGCTGCTATGCCTAACCGGTTAGTCTCACCGTCCTCACCGAGAAAAAGACGGTTAGCCCAGTGAGAAATTACGTCATCATTCTCTCACCGGTGAGGGTTTTTGACCTTAGCCATCGTTTGCACATTTCAAGGCAGGAAACGCAAGTTTTTTGCTGTCCTGCTTCTGCGCAGTTACTCCATTTTCTGTTTTAATAGAAAGGTCTATATAAAAATTTAGGGTGCGTCTGTAAATGTTTTTACAACTTTTGAACCACTTATCCTTTTGAGCTCATACTTGCACCAGATGTTCGTTAGGTTCAGGGTAAGGTTTAGATCTGCCGAGTGTCAGGTTGGCCCAGAGATCCTTAATAATAACGAGATATGACGTTAACACATTTTCCATTGTTGCCTTTGTAATTCAAGGTTAATAAAAGGAGGTTATGACACCAACTATTACAATGCTATCGCCATTTTGTTTCACACTTCTTGATTTTTTTATTAATTTATACAAAACCTTTTTTACATTAATGTTAACAGATTTAAAATTTCAAGTTTATTTACACTTTAGCATGTTTATATATATAGGGTGTTTCTAAATTATCTCTCGTATTATACATGTTTATTACTCAAAAACTATTACAGATAATGAAATAGTTTCTTAGCCTTGCGTGAGTTGATAATGAAACACGCGGTCGGCGTTTGTTGCCATTGTTGGCGGTGTGAAACAAAATGGAGAAAAACGCTATGCATCTTGGGATCGTGACATAACCTCCTTTTATAAACCTTGTTGTAATTCCGTGAGAGCAGTGGCCTCTGGTGTAGTGGGATAAAGGAAAAGTATCGTTCAGATATCGTTTTCTGCGAGCATCGCGAGAAACTGACGTCATTACGTAACATGTATAAATGACGTCACTTCTCTTCGCAATTTTATAGCTTAGTGACGTAATTTGCATTCATAAAGTCTTTACTTTCAAATTTTGATTTATTTAATGTTGGCATTGAAATAAAGAATTGAATTAATAAAGAAAATATTGGAAATTTATTCGTGTTATTGTTATCTTAGGAAATAAAATAGATACATTTAATAAATAAATTAATAAAATACAATGAGAAATTAACAATATTTAAAAATAAATATTAATAAATAATAAATAAATGAATAAAATGCAATTAAAAATTAATAAATACACATTATTTACAAGCATATTCATTTTGGAAACGGAGGTGTAATTATATAATACACGTATACAGAGAAATAATAAAATTAATGATGAAATTATTTTATAAACTTAAAATTATATGAAGTTATTATTTCTTATAGTTTATATTATATAAAACTAAAATATGAAAATATCTAAAATAATCTAACTTCATTTTTACATTTGGAATATTTTAAATTGAAAATTAAAAAGAAACCAACAAATTTTTAAAATGAACAACAGATATCCACTACACTAAATGTAGAATTTTTTTTAAGAATTTAGTCTTTTTGTGCTGATAGACTTTGAACAATACAAAGCATATTGTTTAAAAAATATCTCGCGGTACATCGTTGATTTCTGGCCATTTTTAAATTCAGCTTGCATTTATAAGCCTATCCGAGGCCTACGAGATAACAAGGCCTGGAAGCGAAAAAGTCACCTGACCATCGGGGTGCTGGCAACAATTCAACCTTCATTGTCTCCATCTTGGATATTAACATCGATTAATCAAACAACAATGGTTGTCATATCTCGTTAGTATTAAGGATCTCTGGGTTGGCCCGAAGGGGAAAGGGTAAAAATAATCTTTTGCTTGATCTGTTTGTCTGACATGAGCCTAGGATATGCGCCCAACAATACATGACCAACAATGTATGTCATGTCCTACAATGCAGAGCAAAGTTTCTTCAACAATAGGCCATAAAAACTACTTTGGTTATGGTCATGGATGAAGAAATACAGGATGGGAAACTCCATTGTTTAAAGCGTGATTTTTTTTTTCGCTGGTGCTCTCTGGCCATTTGCGTGGGCATTACTCTGTCTAGCAGACGACTTTACTTTTCTTTATTGACCTCGATGGCTCAGTGGTTACGTAATCTCCTCTGATCAACACCTCCTAGACAGAAGGCTTGATAACGGAAACGTCATACATTGTTACATCATCATTAGTCGACCAAATTTAGGGCTTACTATTGGTAGAAATAGGATTAACAATGGTCGATTAATGATGTTGTAACAGTGTATGACGTTTCCGTTATCAGGCCTTCTGTCTAGGTGGTGTTGCTCTGATGCCCGTAGATGTGGCTTCAATCCCGGCCGAAGACGACGAGGATTAGAGCTGGTTATAAAAGAAAGAGCGAAAAATGTATACTCTCACTCATTCATTCATTCATTACGAAATCTCCAGAACTATGAAGCCTACAAACTAGAAATTTGGCAGGTATATTTCTCTCGGCTTCTAGGTGAGGGTGATAGAGGGATTAAATCTAACAAGGGGACATTACGACCTCGGAATTTTAGTTTAATACGAGACTTCGTGTAGTTGTAGTGTACCTTTAGGACGTTAATATACTTAAATATTAAGGCGCACTCTTCAGCCAATTTTGAAAAAAGATGGTTTAAAGTTTCGAACACCATACATAAGGGAAAGTTTTCCTCCTTGATTGTAAGTGATCCGATAAGGGGATGAGGCAGTGCTGTTGGTACTGCAAGAAATCTTCTCATGGCAGGAGAGATTGCCATCTCCTGAAAAAGTGTGTGAAATGTTCACGCTTGGTGGGCAGATACCATCGTTGCCCGGAGAAGATTGACAGCCACGTACACACTTTTTGCCAAACTTTCATGATTTTCACCGAATGTCACCCAAATGGGCGGATTTACAGTTTTGTGCACAGTTTTGGCAAAAGTTCATGATTTTCACCAAAAGTCTCCCAAATGGGTGATTTACATTTTTTCGTTCACACTTTTTTGAGTTCAGACGGCAGCGTGGTTGCTACTCACAAGTCAAAGTGTGAAGTGGCGGGTTCGAATTCCAGTTGCAACAATTTTTTTTTCTTTACCCAAATAATTATTCAATATATTATATTTACAAATTTATTTGTGACAACCAACTTTTTCACAAAATTTTCCTTTTCTCAAAATTATTATACTTATTATTATTGTTATAAGTGTCTACGGAGTAATAAAGTATTTTCTGCAAAATATTTTGTATAGAATCAAAAAGCAATAACTATTTTATTTTATTTTTCGAGGTGGCGGGTTCGAACGGGAAATCTTTGTGAATGTAAACGAGGTGTGCTTTTCAATGGATTTTCTTAAAGCCCCTTGTTTTTTGTAAAAAGTCCTCATTTATTTGTTGTGCGAATTGTCGTGGTACCTTTTGTTTTCCATGCTTCTATGACATTTATCATTCTGGTTCATGTATATCATTTTAATTTAACTGATTAACATTATTACTTCTGTGTTATATCGCTATTTGCATGAAATGAATATTTTACCCTTAGACACTTGTAACAATAAAAATAAGTATAATAATTTTGAGAAAAGGAAAATTTTGTGAAAAAGTTGGTTGTCACAAATAAATTTGTAAATATAATATATTGAATAATTATTTGGGTAAAAAAAATTGTTACAACTGGAATGCGAACCCGCCACCTTACATTTTGACTTGTGAGTAGCAACCACACTGCCGTCTGAGCTATCGGATCACTTACAATCAGGGAGGAAAACTTTCCCTTATCTATGGTGCTCGAAACTTTAAACCGTCTTTTTTCAAAATTGGCTGAATAATGCGCCTTAATATTTAAGTATATTAACATCCTAAAGGTACACCACAACTACACGAAGTCTCGTATTAAACAAAAATTCCGAGGTCGTAATGTCCCCTTGTAAGCAACATTTACCTATTTCATTTTTTTCTCTGGGGCATTGTTTTTGAGATAAAAATGTTGAAATCCTACCTGCAGGAAACAGATGTTTGGATTCTGTGGGGACACTTAAAGACATTGGTATACGAGACACAAGTGGAATCCGATGAAGACCTGATAGCCAGAATCGCCATAGCTACGGACCAGATTCACGAAGAACCAGGGACTTTTGAACTTTTTACGTCAGTCCATGCGGCAACGTTGTGAAGCATGCATTCATTGCCAGAGGGAGTCAATTAGAACAATTATTGGAAAACGTTTGCATGTTTCATAAAACACAAGTCAATTATTGTTCTGTATGCAGTGTTTTTTGTTTTTTTTATTACATGATTGACCATGATTTTGACGTGGTCCAGAATTACGGGTTGAGTGGCATATTACGTCTACGCGACGTCCAACATTTTTTATCTCAAAAACAATACCCAGAGAAAAAATGAAAGAGGGAAATGTTGCTTAGATTTGATCCCTCTATCACCCCCCCCCCCCCAGTTTGTGCACCACCCTTTATACGAGGGTTGGGGCAAAAGTCATGGTTGGAAAATGTGACATATACAGACGAAAGGACAAGGTGTTAACTACATGTGTGGACAATGAATAGCACTGAAATATCGTAACACAAATTTATTACGGTAGTATATAGGGCAATATGGCCTTCACGGTTGCTCATCACTGGTTGACACACGTCCTTGCTGAAACTTTCCCACCCACCGTGCTACTGTACCGTATGGTAGGGCATTATTCCCAAGGGCTTCCACTAATTCACTGTGACATACCATCGCATTTCTCCCTCGGAGAACGGCTATTTTGATGTAAGCGCGCTGTTCAACACGGGTTACTTCCATCTCGCACGACACTCACCAGTTGACTGATTTCACAGCCCTCGCTGCTCTACTACCAGCTATCGCAGAGCCATGTGTTGTTCTGCATACACAGTATGCCTGCAGAACTTCCACAAGACACATATACGTTTGTGATCCGTTCACATATCTACAAGAAAAAAAATAGTTGCCATGACTGATGCCCCAACCCTCGTACATAATAATAAAAAAACTATATTTTTCTCCGAGCGACGCCAGGTACTTCAGCTAGTCGTTCATAAAAATATTAAAAAATAGTGGACTTAATACAGCCCCATGTGGTAATCCATCATTCACCGAGACTACTGTGCTACTCACTTTATCTAAACACACTTTTTGTGTAGGGTTACCTAACATTTCTTTTATAAGTTTACTAAAAGGCCCTCTAATTTCATAATTATACAATTTTTTCACTAATGAACCATGGTCCTGATGATCATAAGCCTTATTCAAGTCCATGAAGATTATTGTTGAAAATAGACCATGGTGGAATGCATAGTTTATCTTCTTTGTTAAATTTAACAACAAACCTTCTGTTGATTTTTCTTTTCTGAAGCCATTTAGTTCATCGTCGAACACTTTATATTTTTCACCAAAACTTTCCATTTTGTTTTTAATCCACAATTCAAAAATTTTTAGCAGAACACTAGAGACAGCATATGGTCGGTAATTACTCATGTCACACCAATTGCCTTTTTTGAATATTGGTCTTATTTTAACCATATTTAGGTTTTCTGGAATTGTACTTGTAGTTATTATACAGTTATAAAAACAAGTTAGCGGTTCTATAATAATAATAATAATAATATAATAATAATAATAATAATAATAATAATAATAATAATAATAATAATAATAATAATCTATATCTATAAAATCAGTTGTCTATTTGAGAAATAGTAGAAAGGCAGAAGCGGTCCCTTGGCTCGTCACTGTATCGGTTTAGCCAGCTCACTGTTTTGCTTCAAGTGATGAATGCCCACGTTATGCTTCAAGATATCGAGAGAAGAGTGAGAATTGCAACGACAGATTACCAATTAGTGAATAACCAAGCTCAGATTGTTGGATTTGCAGAGCACACAGACACAAACGATGGAAGAATGGAATTAGATAAGTCTAATAAATAATATTATTAGAAACTGGAAAATTAATCAGATATTATTTATTAGACAAAAATGATCATGTACATCCAAGAAGAGAAAAATCAAGCCTCAAAAAAAATTGAAGCCGGCTATCAAGCACCAACTGAAGAGGAATCGGCCACGCTTCAGCGCAGTTTCTTGAAATCGTGCGAATTTTCATCAAGTGCTCAACAACCACGTTAATGTGGTTGCATCAGAGTAGGTGCATTAAATCAAAATTCTCCTTGCATGCAAGACAGTCACTGCTCTAAAAGATATCCTAGAATTCTGTAGAGCAAACTATAACGGGTGAATTTGGGTATCCAATGTATCGTCGAAGTTCACCACAGCAGGGCGAGTTCACATCTGAAGTAGGATTATGTTACCAAGAAATTATTTAGGGTTGTGGTGAATCAGACCTAGTGAAGCCATGGACCCAGATTAAGACTAGAGAAGGGTACCAGAGTGACCTAGAGAGAGACTAGTGGTCAAAGTCTCTCCTTATGTCAAAGATTTTTAAAAATTTTTTTCTTTCACTTTCTGTTTTTCTTTATTACAGAATTTTGCCCATTTTTGTATACTGGAATAGAAACATTTTCCGAGGATGTGGAGATAATAAAAGGTGTTAAGAACTTTCTTGCTGAATACTGTGGACAAGGCCAAGCTCCAGTGTTTGTCTGACAATATTCGATATCTCATGTTTATAAGGATTCATAATGGAAGAAGCTTGATGAATTCATTTCGGCTTGGATAATTGAACCAAGTAATAGTCCATGGAATTCCCCTATTCACATCGTCCCGAAGGCAAATGGAGAGGTCAGAGTGACCATGGATTTACGTAAGGTAAATCTCGTGACCAACCCGGTTGATTTCCCAATGCCAGTCATTAAGGAGATTCTGAACGAGGTGGGTACCGACAAAGTGTTTAACGTCATTGATCTCAACAATGGGTATTTTCAGGTACCACTGGACCCCTCTTTACATGAGAGTTATGATTTTCAGACCTCTTGGGGTATCAGATGACACGGTTACCACAGAGGGGGAAGAGATTCCTCGCATATTTTCCAGTCGTTCATGACTATGGTTCTAAGGGAACGTATTGATAATGGCATCCAAGTATTTCTCGATGATGTGCTATCTTCACCCCGAAGTTCAAAGAGCATCTGGAGCTTCTCAAATGGACACTGAAGAGTTTGTGGAAGATGGGATTATTGTGAAACCAAGCAAGTGTCAGTTTTGTGCCGATAGCGTAAGATACTTGGGACATGTTATCTCGTCTAGTGGAGCTCATCCCGATTTAGGTAAAGTCGATGCAATTACAAAACTGAAACCTCCTAGGAATGTATGAGCAGTGCGATCTTTAGTCGGCACAATTAACATTTATAAGCCGTTCCTTAAGAACTTGTCAAAAATTCTGTCCCCTATCACTCGTTTAACTCAAAAACGGATTCCCTTCATTTGGACCGATGAATCTCGGGTGGCATTGGATCATGTGAAAACGGCTTTAATGTCTCCACCCATGTTGGCTGCATCCAACTATGAAAGAACTTTTGTGTTAAACAAGGATGCTTCCAAAGAAGCTGTTGGGACAGGGGAGCAAATTTTATGTTTGAAGTGTTCAACACATTATGTCAAGAACTGGATATACATCATACCGTCACCTCTGAATATCGCCCTGCCCCGAATGGTATACCAAGTCATCAGCATTAAAATAAATTCATTAAACGTTCGTTCTCTCGGCTCTCGTTTTAAGCAGATGGTGCTTTCAACATTTATCGTCCTACATGGCCGGACATTCTTCTCCTTCAAGAAGTAGATCTAGCTCCGTCGCTGTCGGACAGTGTAATAAGACGTTAATTAAGACTATCAGGACACTGCCATAATCATCCATCCAAATGGAATGAGATGCTCCACATGGCATTGTTTTCAATCCAAACCGTGGAGAACGAGAGCACAGGGGAAACACCCGCATTACTGTTATGTGGTTATGACCCGAAGACTCTGGCTGAGGTCGGGCTAGATCACCAAGAGATGGAAGTCGATCTATGGCATTATCGATCGGACCTAGTTGAAAAGTTGCTTCTAGTTCATGCTGACGTTGCTCAAAGTGATAGAGGTAAAAGAAAAGTAAAAATATCCTGGAGAAATAAAGGACGACATATACCTGAATTCTTAGAAGGACAGAAAGTGTGGATACTATGTATGGGTGGTCCCAAACAGAAGTTTTCATATAAATACTTGGGACCATTCAGGGTTATTGAAAAAGTGACTGACATGGTATATAAAGTGCAGGATGTGAGAAATCATGATATCCAAACAATACATATTGATCAGTTGAAGGTATGCCACAGCCGTATTGAACGACAATGATGTAACAAGTCCCACGTGCAATAAGAAAACTGACTCATTTGAAAGCTCTGACGAAGAAGATGATCTTCTACCAATAATCGCTAAACGCCATGTTCCTAGCAGTTCATCACTGGTCAGAAGATATAATTTAAGAGAGTAATCCAAAATTTACTATAAGGTAGCCCATCGAGGTTATTGGCCTGTACTGTGCATTCTGTAGTACTGTGATAGTATGTTGCTATTTAGTATTAACGTACAATTTTTATTCAGTTCAATGTATAGATTTTATAAGAATTGTTTGATCTGTATTGTTTGAATGTTTCAGTTTTTTTAACAAATGATATTTTTGTTTTCACGGGACGTACGTATATGACATTCCGTCAGGGATTTGTTTTTTTTAACATATTGCAATAGTCATTTAATCAAGTTTATTTTGTGTATTTTTATTTGAATTTAAGCTGTGTTTTTTCTTGCCATGTCAACGTTGTGTGCAAATTTTTACTGCTTTCTCTGTTTCTTTTAATAACGACATGAGATTTTTATGGTTATTCAGTTAGTTGCTGTTCTGGTTGTCTAAGCAACAGAAGGAAATTTACATGTTAAGAAAAACACAGAAAAGTGTTATGCTATTATAAAAATCACAGAATGGTTTTGGTTGATATAATGCACAGCATGTTTTCTATGCATTATGTAACTCAGATAGACAGTTCTTTGATTTTTGTGAACATAACAGAAGAATTGTGTATATAAAGATTGCCAGTAATTGTAGTTTCTGTGCAGTTGTTGTTTTTACCATGAGTAATATGGGTGATGGTTGGTAATTCTATAGTCAGCCAACATTTTAGCAAGTGTAAAGAAACTTTTTCATTTTGGTTAATTAATTTTAATTGTTATCATTATTAATATGTTGTTAAATAAGAGGGTTGGGGCATAAGTCATGGCAACTATTTTTTTTCTTGTAGATATGTGAACGGATCACAAACGTATATGTGTCGTGTGGAAGTTCTGCAGGCATAGTGTGTATGCAGAACAACAGATGGCTCTGTGATAGCTGGTAGTAGCGCAGCGAGGGCTGTGAAATCAGTCAGTTGGTGAGTGTTGTGCGAGATGGAAGTAACCCGTGTTGAGCAGCGCGCTTACATCAAAATAGCCGTTCTCTGAGGGAGAAATGCGATGGAATGTCACAGTGAATTAGTGGAAGCCCTTGGGAATAATGCCCTACCATACCGTACAGTAGCACGATGGGTAGGAAAGTTTCAGCAAGGACGTGTGTCAACCAGTGATGAGCAACCGTGAAGGCAATATTGCTCTGTATACTACCGTAATAAATTAGTGTGTTACGATATTTCAGTGCTATTCATTGTCCACACATGTAGTTAACACCTTGTCCTTTCGTCCGCATATGTCACGTTTTCCAACCGGACTGGTATCTTCAAGAAAAAAAATAGTTGCCATGACTTTTGCCCCAACCCTCGTATATTCCCATATTTATTTGGAATTAAGACATTCACTTTCAAGAGTGTCCGTTGGCCTTTTTGACATCAGGCCTATTCTATTTGTCCTTGAGAGCAGTTGATCTGGTGCTGAAGCATGGTAAATCCAAACTACACAGCAATTTGGATAAAGGAGACTTTGGCAAGCCCCTCAATGTATGATAAGATGGATACAGGCTTCGGCAAGCCCCTCAACGTATGGCAAGATGGATATAGGCTTTGGCAAGCCTCGTTGCAGCATTACCCGGAGTTAAGATTTGGCAAGCCTATGGAAGACCTGCATTCAACGCAACCACATCTGGATTTTTGGAAACCCACGGAATTGCAGAGCCACATCGTAGTGAATCTGCCAGCAGTCAGCTAAGCCTTCAGTACAGATGGTTTGACCACTTCTGGTTGGAGGAGTGAACAAGCTCACTTTAAGAAACCATAAACAATTCATTTTGCTCATTCTGAACGGACCTAAGAGTAGAGGTTTTGAACTCTTTGCCAACTGAAGTAGAACTGTAATAATGCCTGAGATACTGGTGAGTACCAGCTGTTTCTTACTATTAAAACCAATTTCGGTTAGACTTTGGACTATACTTAAATTTGTTTTACTGCAAGTGAGATATTTATTTATTTACAACAATTTGCGTCCAACCAGGAATGAAGTACTACAAAATACAGAATTCCCAAATTAATTTGGTTCGTCATAAGGTATTGCTTAATCAATTGTTTAACATGAAGATTATGATTTATACAATTTTGCTTTCCACAGTCCAACAAGTTAATTCTTAATTGGTACGGTAGATTATTCCAAATCTCTATGGTATTAAATGGAAAAAACGTACTCATTCTAGAGGTAATAATAAACGGAGGTAGCAATTTGAATTTTTAAGTGGAACGTATCACAGTGTCATCTTTTAACCATTCCACAATAAAATGGAATGGATGATTACTATCTTTTAAAGCTCTATATATTTCTCTTATTCTTGAACTAAATAATATAGTGCCAAAAGTAGGAATGTCCATCTCATAATAAATATGCCTAATAGAAGTAAATTTGGATAGCGATAATGCTATACGTATAATTTCATTATATTATATTTTAACTCTAGAAACAAAAATTTCGAAGCCGAAGACCATAAAATGATCCCAAATTCCATCTTCGAAATTATAATAGTTTTAATTAAAATAATCACTTCTCTTTTCGTAACTTAATACGTAATAGTTCAATATGGTACCTAAAAGATAATGTTGTATCAAGCCAGACACCCAAAATTCTACTTAGTGAATGTTTAGCATACTTATTAAAAGAAATTCTTAGAATCTGAGTTTATTTATTCAACTTCATGCTATTGCCATGGTACCATTGTTCCGACATATTGACGTCATCATTAATATCTTCTAAAGCTTTTTGTTCATCATTCTGTTCATAAGCTCGAGTAAGAAAATTATCATCTACATAAGAGTATATTTCCATCTTTAAAGCCAACTTATAGATTGCCGATGTGGCAACAGCATAAACAGTAACACTTAAATAAGAACCTTGCATTATTCCTCGAGAAGAAATCAGAGACCCTTCATTGTTACCAACATTCATAAAATTCCTACGTTGAATCAAATAGTCTTCCAGTAAGCTCATCCACTTTAAACCAAGACCAGAGGCTCTCAATTCTTTAACTGATAAAGTGTGTGGAACCGTATCAAAAGCTTTAGAGAGATCTGTATTAACCACATAAAATTCGTTCCCCTTATGAATGGCATTTAAAGCCTTCCAGTAAATTTTATACATCGAAACATTAGGTCCACCACCAATTTGGTTATTAGGGATCACTGATCACAAATACATACATAACTTTTTCAGCGATCTTTGCAGAAGTAAGCAAAATGGAAATATGACGATAATTCGTTATCGATGCTGCAACACTATCCTTATAAATTGGTTTTATAAGAGTTCTTTTTAAAAATTTTCGGAAATTTCTGGGTCTAAATTATCGTTTGGATAAATAAACTAAAATAAAAAAGGCCTATCTGTCCCCACTTCTGAATCACTATGGTCGTTAAAATTCCATTACGTCTATTATTTTTAAGTTTCATTTTCTTAATAATTTCTTGCAAATATTCTTTAGAAATAAAATGAATCTCAGTAAGTTCAATACTTGAAGTAAAAGTATCACAACAGGGAGTTGGCAACTTCATCTCATTAGATAAAATTGGTAGAGACTTTACAACACAACAAAGGGAGAACAGAGGTTCCGACTAATTTCGCCATTTATTCCCGGCTTTATCAAGGATACACACAATCGACAATCGAACAGTGAAGTGTACATTTGTTAGGATGGAACGACAGCAGCGCTTTCACAAAGCTCATCCAACCAGAATAAACTCCAAATAAAATACACTGAGGTAGTCAAGAAGCCTAACCAACCCAAGCGGTCTTCCATATTATACAACAAAAGAGAAAATAAGATTGACGATTGTCAGAAACAAAATACAAACGAAATAAAAAACACAAACAGAAAGAAGATTATCACATCTTCCAGTAGTCCGGGAAAGAGACGTTGCTAATATCTTCAAAATTGACGTCAAGAACGTGCCTCGAATTACGATACTTCGTATGCCAGTTCATATTCAATGAGTTCTTCAGTATTCCATTCACAAGTTTATTGTCGTGAGTCTTCATCTTCTGTATCATAATCAAAAGGAGATCCTGTATAAACTTTCCGATATGGTCCATGTTTAAATCCATGTGGATGGATTAGTTTTTCACCGTCCTTCTGTCCAGCTGAGCAATGGTCCTCAGGGTAACATTCTGGAATGACTGTAGTTCACTCCATCTGGTTTTACAGATAGTCGCCCACGCAGGCATGCCATAGAGGAGTATGGTCCGGATAATCGATTTGTACAGAAGTAGCTTGTTGTCAATGCTGAGGGCGCTGTTGCGACCCATGAGAGCTATGATACTGTACTTAGCCCTCTTCGCTTTGTTCAGAGCATAGGACATATGCCGGTTTCATGAGAGTCTTGAGTCAATGATAACTCCCAGATACTTGTAGTTGTCCACCCAGTCCAGTTTCTTATTGAACAGAACAAGAGAATCTGGGGGACGCTTGAGCTTCCTATTCAGGTACAAAGCCTTTCACTTTCCGACGTTAAGGTTCAACTTCCAGCAGTTAAACCAGTCTTCGAACTGCTTCAAGGCGCACTGCAGCCGAGTGATAACGTGAGCCGGCTGGTGTGCCCATCTCATAATGGCAGCATCATCCGCATAAAAATACAGCTTACAATTATCGAGTTTCGGGAAATCATGTACAAAGTAATTAAATAGCACAAGCCCGAGGACAGAACCCTGAGGGACACCGGCCTTTACAACACGGGGCGTGGAAAGATTTTCTCCATCTTTGGCTTGATAGGATCTGCCGTCAAGAAAGGATTTCACCACAAAATCAAATCGGCAGGGAACCCGTCTCTGATCATTTTGTAGACAAGGCCCTCATGCCACACCTGGTCAAAAGCTTTACTAACATCGAGAAATACCACCCCATAGTACCTGGAGAGGTTCAGGGGGGTGCTCAGGTCTTCAACGAGCCTCCATATCTGCATCGGACAAGACTGGGCAGCACGAAAGCCAAACTGCTCTTCCCGAAAAAGGTCATTTGCTTGACAGTGGTCTTGGAATCTGACGAGAATCGTTTTCTCCAACACTTTGGACATCGTGGGTAGCAGGCTATTAGGTCGGTAATTCGCCGGAATCGCCGGATGTTGCCCCTGCTTGAGGATACTCATCAAAATAGATTGCTTCCAAGCCACAGGGAAGTAAGATAACTTCCAGCAGACGTTAATGATATTAGTTAGATAGTCAATAAAGTTCTTCGGGAGATTTATAAGGGCGTTATTACTCACCTTGTCTCTTCCTGGAGCCTTCTTCTTTTTCAGTTTATTTATGATGGTGTCGACCTCTCCAGCCTCGATGCTGTTCTTCGTTAAATGCTGTGGGACTTCATCAAAGTTGACAATACCTTCTTCCACACGCTAAGACATGATTTGGTTCTCGTGCTTATCGTTGGTAGGAGTAACAAACTGCATTTCCAGTGAATCTGCAATGACTTGAACCTTGTCCTGTTCAGTTTGCACATAGTCACCTTGTGGTGTACGGAGTGGAGGAAGCGTAACATTCTTCTTCTTCTGTAAAGCTCTGACCATACTCCAAATAGAATTGTCGCGAGCCGACAAGCTTTTGAGTTTTTCATTCCAGCTAGCGTCGAGAAGCTCTTTTATTTCCTCTTGAACTCTTCGCACTAACCTGTTGTACTTGGTTTTGAGCCAAGGTTCACGATAGCGTTGCCATAGTCTACGGGTCCTGTTTCTTTCAGCAATTAGGCGTTGGATTCCAGGAGTGAGTTGGATTCGATGAGAAAGTTTATTCTCTGATGGATACTTACTAGCTTCTATGTCACTGTTATTACATCTGGGGATGTCATCAACAAGATGATCGATGTTCTCTGTACAGTAAGCAACGTCGGGATGGTAGCCATAGTCCTTAAGAATATCTTTGTAGAGCTTCCAGTCTTGATGACGTACGAGTTCCTCTCGGAAATTTATGTCAACATTCTCAAAGTTCAACGCCACAGGCTTGTGGTCAGAAGAAAGGTCATCAGTCGTGAAGATATTGTACGGTTTGAAGAAACCCTTCAAGAGCGAGATGTCCAAAACGTCGCTACTAGCGGAGTGGTCGCAGTAGTATGTGTCCTCCACAGGTCCAGCAGCGATGATATCATCTCTACCTTGTATGTACCTATAGAGAATCATGCCGTTGTAATTCTGAAGATACACACAATCGACAATCGACAATCGAACAGTGAAGTGTACATTTGTTAGGATGGGATGAAAGCAGCGCTTTCACAAAGCTCATCCAACCAGAATAAACTCCAAATGAAATACACTGAGGTAGTCAAGAAGCCTAACCAACCCAAGCGGTCTTCCATATTATACAAAAAAGAAAATAAGATTGACGATTGTCAGAAACAAAAAACAAACGAAGTAAAAAAAAAAATACAAGGAGAAATAAGATTATCACATCTTCCAGTAGTCTGGGACATAAGCCTTTATATACAGAAAATATGGTACAGAATGAAAACATGATTGGATGAAGAAATAACAAATAGTAAAAAATATAAATTGTACAGTGGCGACGTTGAAAGGAGAATGGTTGGATAAGGAACCAATAACAATGAAATTATAAGGAAACCTTGACAGGAAAATTAATTGAAATATAAAGGAAAAAGTGATGTCATAACACAAACAAAATTGAAAACGCGGACCTAGAAGAAGACTCATCCGGAGTTAGCGTAAAGTAAGGTATCAATAAAAAATGGAAAGGAAAGCAAATATACAAATTTGAAAAATTACAAGATATCGGAAAAAGGATTTTTAAATTGAATAAATATCAAAAACGGTTTGGCAATTGAGGAGGTGATCTGGAGAGGAGATCTTAGCTTTAAAGATCTCAATAGCTTCGAGAGTGGCAGTCTTGAATGGGTCGTTGCATAGATGGAGAATGATCATGATTTCACTTTGCTCTTTGGGGGCATGTCCCGTGCGGGCAAGGTGGATCGCGTAGTGTGAATTATTATCTTGTTTCTTGTAGGAGTCCATGTGTTCGTTGAATCGTTTATTGAAATTGCGGGTCGATAAGCCTATATAGTCTTTAAAATCGCAAAATCCACAGTTTAATCTATAAACTCCGGAACGGGAGAAATTTCGGTGTGTGTTTGGATGGGGGGATTAAGAAATGGTAATGGCTACACAAACTCCCACTTCCTCGCCTTAAAAAAGGGCTACACAACTTCCACCTTCTCCCGGATTCTCCAACGAAGAAAACTTGCCCTCTCCAACCCTAAATCTCCTCACTCGGCCTCCAAGTTTCCTACCACTCATCGACCCCATGCTTTCTCTCTCTTAATCCCCCCATCCAAACACACACCGGCAATTTCTCCCGTTCCGGAGTTTATAGATTAAACTGTGGATTTTGCGATAAATACTATATAGGCCTATCAACCCGTAATTTCAATAAACGATTCAAAGAACACATGGACGTCTAGTTCTAAAGTGACAGCAGGCAAATCCCATCGTCCGTCCACTCTGTTCACCAGAAACTGCGACTCGTCAGAGAAAGCAACCCTTTGCCACTCGGCCGAGGTCCAATGGCAATAGTCCATTGCGAATTGGAGGCGTTTTCGGCGATGCACAGGCGTGAACATGGGTGCTGTTACCAAACGCCTGTTCCGGAGCCCCATCCTCAACAGGGATCGTTGCACTTAGTGCTGACACGCCTAGTGGGCCCACTGTTCATTTGCTGTGTCAGTTGCTCAAGAGTGGCACGCCGATTGGTTTTGGCCAGGCGTCGTAACCGACGCTCGCCTCTAAGATCGATGGCCCGTCGGGCCGCACAGTTACCTCTTCGGTTGCTCGAAACTGTCTGGTTCGTCCAGTCGCGATACACCTTCACAACGGCAGCCCGAGAGCAGTTCACAAAGGTGGCCGTTTCTGAAATGCTGCCCCCCCCCCTTGGCCCGATAGCCAATGATCATCCCCTTTTGGAGGTCCGACAGGTAACTTGCTCTACCCATGACGGCGACAATTGCTGTGTTAACAGATGCTACTACACGACTGCTGTTGTCAGTTTCTAATGACATGCAATGATTTTTCATCTGCATACCATGGGACGTTCTAACATGTTCTAGGAGAGGTGGTCATATTAATGTGTCTCCCGACCCTGTATATTTTATAGGTGAAATTTACTTTTTGAAATCTTGATTTCTTAATATTTGTTTGTCTTAAATCGTCAGCACATCAAGCTGCTGTGCAATTATTATTATATCTTAACCTGAGTGTAGAATGTTAATTAAGTTATTCAGTGTAACGTGGAAGCGTTAAAATTTAGGAAAATACAGAGCAGGTGTGATTTAAATAAAATAAGTAAAGTTTATTAACAGCTTCTGTTTAATATAGTTGCAAATTAAAAATGATTATGAGTATTTGCTCAGAAAATAATTGGTAAAGTACAAAATAAATTAATGGGAAAAACGTGTGATTCTTCTGTTGCAATTGGAAACTCTTCTAATGAGGTAAAAATCCTAGGCTGCTAGGTCCAGATTGATGAGACACAATTAGATTCGATTCTTCTCGTGAACAAGGTCGAACTCTGGGAAGGCGGGAACTCGGTCGGATTCTTGCATGAAAATCTATCTCTGACAGCCCTGATGCTCGATACTCCAACACACGTGGTTCCTCCTGGTCCGCTTGCTCCATATACAAGAAAGAAACAATAAAAGTCAATACTAATAATCTCAGACGACTTAAAGAGAAAAACAAATAATTCCCCTAAAACTTTTGCAACAAAAAAAAAATTACGGCCTCTCAATATGCAATAGGCCTGCTGGCAATAAATAAATAAATAATTAAATAATTTCATCACTCGTTGGATCTTAACCAAAACGAAGAGGGTTTCCTCCTGATTAGAAATAAAAGCTATCTTCTGCTTTAAAAGATAAATAATGCAGAGAGCCCTCAATTATGCAATAGGCCTCTGCTCGCTAAATAACAAAAATAATTGTAAGATTTCCCACGCTGCCAGCTGATTAATTTCCATTAATAAAAGCTTGCAAATGCCAAGCTTGTTGCGGCGCAATAGCCGATACCAAATTTTACACAACGGATATTCTCCATAGAAAAAAAAAACAAACTATATGCCGCTATGTTTTATTTTTCTTTTTCCTTTTACCAATAATAATTATCTTTCTAGGCTTCGGGCAAAAAGCCTCCTACTCCTGTATTCCAATAAGCTGAGATGCTAAATGGGAACACGCCTAGAGCACAGGCACTGAAGTTAGCGAGGCCCAACTCGCTAAATACACTTCTGCTATATTTAGTCACCGGAATTTGGCAGCTGGTAATATTTGTGAAGTATAGTCCGAGCGAGAGGAGTCCGCACAAACGAAAATTATAATCAACAAAAGTCACATTACCGTTGGAGGCTCCTCCGGCGAAATTCGGCTCCGCGTTGCCGTCTGGCTGAAGCCGGCCGACGCTCTCCACCGTTCGTCGTCGTTCCCGTTGTGAACCTCGCTGGGCGGTTGCGTGGCGACGTGCACTTAAATGCAGCAAACACATATCATTAGAGGCATACTTTGGCTCTGAATAGCCCAGCTCGCTGACCCCGCTATTTTCGCCTGAAGACCTCGTCTTAATTCGCTGTCGCCCGTCGCTTGGCATACAATCGGCTTTCTCCTTCGCCGAGCTCTTTTCCACCTCCTTTCGGCCACGTTGTCGTCTTCTGTCTCCTCTCTCTCGCGCTCCTCCTTTTCTCCCGCGGTTCGCTCTCGAACCTCGCGCGATTCTCTCGATCATTCCATTTTCACTTCCCGAGGTGAGCTTCTCCGCTTTCTGTCTCAAATTGGTATTTGTAAACATTTTCGTCACGAAATTTTTTTTTATTTTAATTTTCGATCCAAAATTCCGTGACATTCAGTTAAAATTTAAACGTATTTTATTATATCAATTGGTTTTATCATGTGTGCACGTAGTACCGGAACACAGTAACTTTTAGAACCTTGTGATCGCCTTCTGCTGTGGCAGTTTTGCTGTTAGTTGTGGCATACACGCGTTGGATGTCATTCAACAGCTTGGGGCGTTACAAGTTTTTTGTTTATAACATGTAGGGTTTTCAACTTTTTCAGGAAACTTAAACTACAGTAGAGACAAGACCCTGCGAACAGAATATAAAAAAGTTAAATACTTGATGAAATATGAGCATTATTACTAAATAATGTTTAACTGTGTAGGTGCAAGCGTTACCAAAATGTCTTTTGCATAACTTATTAACCAAATGTATAGAACCATTCTTATAAAAAGCCCAAGCAAATTTCTTGAAAATTCAGAAAGATATCGGCAACAGATGAGTTGAATTTCAGTTGCTCTCAAAAATAAACAAAACGATAAGGGGTTTCTCCAAAATTCTTTTGGTTCAGACACCAGTATTAGCTTCTTGCTTCTTCTCCTTATGCTGGTATGAAGTTAATTCGCCTATATGAAGTCAATGTGCCTTCACATCAGCGTAAGGAGAAGTTGATATTGGTGTCCGGTCCAAAAATAAAAATTTGGAAAAAAAAATCCTTATCTTTTAAATAATAAGAATTATTAACTGGAGATGCTCTCCAAGCATAGGTAATGATTTTTCGATTGAAAAGGTAGAGGCGTCGGCCATGATAGTCGAGGTTCCTGGTTCGAATCCAGGTCGCAGAATTTTTCCTTCCATTTTTCAATCGAAAAATCATTCCTTATCCTTTTGTTTATTTTTGTGAGCAACTGAAATTCAACTCATTCCATCGGCTATATCTTTCTGAATTTTCACGATATTTGCTGGGGCTTTTTAAAAGCGTTTATCTATATACACTGATTGGAATAAAGTAATTGGACACCTCGCACAGTGCGTTTATTTGCTTTTATTGATAACAGCTAATATCATGTCGGCCCCCCTCTGGCTGCAATCACGGCGGCCACTCTCCGGGGCATGCTTTCCACAAGAGTACGTACGACCCCCACAGGAATCTCCCGCCAAATGTCCCGTACAGCCGTCCACAGTTCAGGTAGTGTTTTGGGGAGTGGGCTACTACCCCTCAACCGACGCTCGACTTCATCCCACAGATGTTCGATGGGATTCAGGTCGGGGCTCTGGGTTGGCCACTGCATGCGTTCAACATTATTATCGGCATACCATTGCATTGTCTGAGCTGCAACATGTGGTCTGGCATTGTCGTCTTGGTACAGACATGACTCTAGACCGTAGGTTTGCCAAAGGGTTGGGAGAACGGAATTGTCCAGGATGGTAGTGTAGCCCTCATGGTGCCTTCCACCTTCTCTACCGGGCCTACCACGAAAAACAGCCCAACACCATAATTCCTCCTCCGCCGAACTTCACTGTTGTGATGATACACTCAGGAAGGAGCCGTTCTCCACGTAATCGCCACACCCAAACTCTGCCATCCGATCGAAACAATGTGAAGCGAGAGTCATCGCTCCAGAGAACACGTTTCCAGTCTCAACGGTCCAAACTTTGCGTTTCCTGGCCCACTGCAGTCTGTTCGTTTTGTTCGCCAGTGTGACTAGCGGCTTGTGGGCTGCTGCTCTGCCGTGATAGCCCAGCATGTGGGCCTCTTTCGGAGGGTCTTGGTGGATACGTGACATCCAGATGCCTGCTGGAATTCCCTGGCGATGGTGGTCATCGTCGAACGTCGGTTCTTCCGTATCTCCCGCTGCAGCATCCGACGGTCCCTGTCGGTCAATGCGGGTGGACGACCAGGCCTTGGTGCATTCGTACAATGTCCATTGGTCCTGTACTACTTCAGCACATACGCCACTGTTGATTTCGGGTGGTTTCGGCTGCTGGCAATCTCTCGTATGGATGCGACATTCCAACCAGGACACCTTTTTCGAAATGTCAGCTCCGCCTGTCGCGGCATGATGCTTCAGTTAGAGTCAATGGTGTTGTCTGATGACTATCTTTGCATGTTCATACAGTAGTGGCAGGTGTGGTAGCGGAAAGGTCCATTTTTTGCCGGGTGGATGGGTGTCCAATTACTTTCTTCCGATCAGTGTATTTGACTAATAAATCATGCAAAATATAGCTTGGTAACGCTTGCGCATGCGCAGTTAAATATTACTTAGTAAAAATGCTCATATTTCATCAAGTATTTAACATTTATATATTCTGAATTGCAGGGTGTTGTCTCTACTCAGTTTATCAACTTTCCTGAAAATGGAATTGCTTTAGGTTGAAAACCCTGCATGTTATAAACAAAAAACTTATGAAAATATTTCGATTTTTTAAAGAAATCCTTTATTTTCCCATGACTATAACTGCTGTTCTCATACAAAAGAACACAGGGAAGTAAAAGAAGCCTTATAAGCATATGCTACAGCTGCAATGCATTCCAAGGATTATTTTTTACAGGGTGATCCTAAACATTATATTTTTTTTCAGTTTGTTACTGGTCCCCTAATTGCCTTCGGAACAAAATCTTTGCTGAAATATATGAGGTCTAACATCCTCTTTACAATCCTGAAGTTTCAGGATAATTCGTCAAGTATTTTTCTACATATGCAACAAAACGTCTAAAATCAAAAGTGTCCGATTACTTTTGGATAGATAGTGTATATTGGCGCCTGTTTTCTGGTGAAATAGAAAGAATAACAGAAATCTTAATCGCAATGAAAACATTGTATGGTTGGTGTATTTCCGGTTCATATGATAATGTACATGTATGTTCCCATGTGAAATCAGTAAGAGTACAGAAGGTACAGATAGAAAAGGCTAATGAAATACAAGCAAATTTTTGGAATTTAGAACAGATAGACAAAAAAGTTGGAAAAGGAAGATGAAGTCACAAATTCAAAAATATTAAATGTGTTGAAGCAAAACATAAGATGGAACGGAGAGATAAATATAAAATTTAATTTCTCGGGAACGAAAATAAGGAATTTTTGGCAGATGATTAACCAATAGCAATAAAAAGAATGAAACAGTTGCACTCTAAGTTTCTTAAACAACCTACATTATATGAAAGATATGCAGAAAATATTAGAGAACAAGAACAACTACAAATAAAGCCAGTATACTCTAAACACAGAAGATAAAACTGAGAGAGAGTGAACACAGAAGATAAAACTGTAAACTGTTATTATACACTGCAAAAAGCTGTGCTAAATGAACAACGTACAACAGCCAAATTACGAATAGTATATGATGCTTCATCACATGTCAAGGGAGATTTTTCATTAAATGATTGCTTACACACGGGACCAAATCTCATCCAATAGGAATAACAGCAGACATATGTTAAGCATTCCATCAAATAGATCGAGATTAAACAAAGTTCTTGTGGCCTTCAACCATAAATTGCACAAAAGAAAGGTATTGGATAACCTGTCGAATGGAAAGCGTACCTTTTGTTACATCTCCAAGTTCATTATGTTATCAGCAACCATAAAACTTCACCTTGAAAAATATAAACATGTTTCTGACAAAACTTGTAGATAACTAAACCAAATGTACGTTGATGACTTAATAGAAAGTGTCGAAGACGAAACAATAGCAAAACACAGCTTTTTGAAGAAAGCACACTTATTCTAAAGGAGGGTAATATGCATATACAAATATGGATGTGGAACTCAGAAGTTGTGTAACAACTATTTCAAGAAAGGAAAATAAAGAATATCCCACTAATACAACGGCATCGGGACTACATTGGCAAGTAAATACAGATGAATTAAACATGAAATCGTCAGTCCAAACGAAATATTAAAATGCAGCATACCAACAAAGAACTATACTGAAAGCAATTGCTAGTGTGTTCTACCACTGGGATTATTAAGCCCATTTCAAATAAAGGCAAAGATTATATTCCAGAAGATTTGGAAGGAAAAAATAGGCTGGGATCAAGAATAAATACCTGAACAGTTGAAAGAACAGTGGAAGAATTGGACTTCAGAACTGTCATTGATACCAAAGAAAAAATTAAAAGTTGGCTACAATTTCAAGACCAATCAGAAGTACATTTATTTGGAGACGCTATTGAAGTCGCTTACGGAACAGATGCTTACCTGGTTACAAAAAAGAAGAATTCAGTTTCTTCAGAAATTATTTTGTCCAAATCAAGAGTTTCACCCATATAAAATTTAGGTATCCCGAAACTTGAAATATTAATAGCATTATTGACTTCAAAAATGTCACGGAAATCAAACACCAGCTCGATTTCCCACGTCGCTCGTGCTGGATTTCCGACCCGCGTTTTCTACAACACCGGGAGGCGGGCGGAGCTCCAGGCGACGCGTCAACAGCATCATCACGCCTGCTCCAATGACAAACGAGAGCGGCAACGAGAGCCAAAATTGAAACGATCGACGACGACAGAAGGGAGACAGGAGCCAGCTTCGGACGAAGAAGGTTGGATGGCAAAAAGCAGAACCGAGCAGCGGCACCAACTATGCTGGATTTCGTCGGCGACGAAGACGGTCTCCCGAAGCAAGAGTCGTACGGAACCCCGAGTGAACGAGCCAGCGGAGAACCCGACGGCGGCCGAGTCATGCTGTAAAGCATCGAAGGGGGCGAATTCTGGCGTTCTACATGCAACAAGCAGTGACGGTGGCCAGGAGCCTGGAGCGTACGACGTTAGAGCGGTGTTCCCGAACGAACCAGTGCCAGCTGAAGTTCCGACCTTCTCTTCACCTGGGAGTACAGAATTTTCGTTAAACGGGAGTGCTCACCATTACAGGAGCGTGTTCGAGAGCTTAGCTCGAGGAGAGCTTTGTGCGGGAGTAAATATTGGCTACGCACGTTTGAATGCGTTTTCTGTGGCTCAAGATAGATTTAGCAGCCTGTGGGTGACGTCGCAATTTAATGCCGTTCATCGTTAGGAAGAGACGAGTCTACTCTTCCTTGGTCACGAACGCCCCTGATTCTTAATAATAAATAAGTGGAAGGGGGAGTGAATTCTTTTTCTAATCAGTGTATATTCCTTTTAGAAAGAGCGTAAGGGAAAGCGGTGATGTACTTAACTCGGACACCTCATTTTGTTATTCATTAAAAGATAAGACTCTGACTGTGACTTTTTATAAGGCTTTCCCGCTCTTTGAATTTAGTGACGTTGGTATTTCTCCAAGGTGTATTTTTTTAAGTTTGTGACCTAGAGCTAAAAATTTTGGAAATTGATTGGTGTGAATCCTTGTGAAAAATTCTTTAAAAAAATAAGTTGTAAAGCTTAGCTTTATTTGAAATACCCTTTTATGTGACTTTGTGTGTAACCAACCGGACTGGACTTAAGTATATTTAATTTAAGAAAAGGACTATGGAGCATTAGCGGTAGGCGATGAAATAATTCTGTATCAGTAAGAATTTGATGTGTCCTTTCTTCCATTGTAGGAAAATTCTTAAGTATACTCTCGGCTTAAATTTATGAGTTAATTGTTACTTGTTTTTCGTCCCGAGATAATTTTTGTAATTGCATTACGAATGTATCTATCGGTACTTTATGATTCCTAATTATGCTATGACATTAAGATGTTTCATTGGTTCTTTTTAGTTTTAAGTGCGCCATGTTTTTCTATGATTATTAGTTAGGCATTTGTTGAAATTGAAAGTTTTGTTGGTTTAAATTTAGCCAATTGTCCTTTAAAAAAAAAAAAAGGATCAAAGATTGTAAGGTACACGTCATTCATTCATGTTTAGTATACTAATTAGCATATAGTAAATTAGGTGATTGATTCTTACACGTGGTTTGCTTGTAATTTAAGAAGTCTAATTATTAGTCAAGCTCCGTGTAGTTATGTAATAATTTATTATCTGTTTTTCATTTATCTTAAGATTTATCCTTTGATCATTAAAAATTGTATTTTGCATTTATCCGCCCGCTTTCACGTAATTCTTTATATTCCACTGCGCTATTCTGCAACTTAACCATAATCAGGTTATTTACACGTGACAAAAAGTGTCAAAATTTAAAGAAAATAATTCCAAACATTAAATTTCAGCATTGGACATATAGTAATATTGTCTTACATTCGATCAAACGACATGATAAGAAAAGAAAATCCATTTGTCACCAATAGAGTTCGTGAGATTTTGAAAAATAGACGTAGAACAATCAGAGCGTTGTGTAGGAGCTCAATACCCAGCAGATATCCTAACTAGAGGTGAAATTTTAAAGGAATTATTAAGTAACACAGTATGGTGGCATGGACCCCAATGGATACAAAAAGAAAACGAAGACAGCAGAGAAGAATATTATAATGAAAACTTAATTGATTCAGAACCCGATAAAATAGCACAAACTGTGCCATGCAGTATTAGGAACAAATTAAAAGCAATTACAGATCTTGAGAATTATAGCAGTCTACAAAAGCTACAAAAGGATAAGGAATGATCAATTTGCAGAAAGGGTAGGGACTTCATTCGCGTGGAATTTTGGAATTCTTGAATATTTAGATGAACAAATGATTTTTTAAAAGTTAATTTTTTTTGATTTCTTATTCTGTATCAGTTATTAGAATAAGTCCATCTGCGGTAATGAACGTATTCTATTTTTTTAAAAAAAAGCGTTTGCCATAAAAGTTACAAATTATTATATCGAATTTTCCTATAATGTTGCCACAAGCGCTTTCAAACTCAAGCATATGACGAGCAAAATAGGAGAACTATAGAGAGTGCAAGTGACTACGTCACAGCTGACGTCATTTGCGTGATGAACGGGCCGAGAGCCTAGGAAATGGGATCGCTGGTTCCAAACATTGGAATGACATATATACGTACTAGTAACGTTGAAACGGGCGGCCAGTAAAAATGACATCTCTTAAATTATTATGTTAATTTGTGTAATTGATACTATTGATATTATTAAGACATTTAATCCCATTATATAATTTATACATTAATATTAGAACGCTTTTTAATCACTTAACAAAAGAATGCCATCGTCCGCGGATCTTTCTTTCTTTGGGAAAACGATAGATGTCTAAATCGCTGTTTTGGCTCCTTCTTGAGTAGTGAGGAACTAAACAATTTCACATCTTAGTGTTATAAACACTGGGCTTATACAAAGCGTTTTTATTCCATCCCTACGTTGGAACCATGTTAAATCCCGAAGCAAGAAGACTTGTTTGGAACCAAATCGAGTCACGTGACTGAAACATTTCCAGGACCGACGTCACACTTGCACTCCCTATAGCCACAGCCAGGGTGAACAAGCATTAGATCAAAGTATTGTTTTATTTTCATTCTATTTTCTTCCACTTTCGAAACCAGATTATTCTACACATTTTTTCTCTGGCGAAGTTGGGCAGAACCACAGATTAAAGAAAACGTAGAGAAAATATGTTTTCCTTAATCTGTGGTAGATGTGGTACAGTCTGCTTCAACATATACTTGTACTACAGAAACAATTACACGAAAACGAAACTGGCCTTGTCATCTGCTCCACTTGTATTTATGTAGTCTTGCGCGCTGTGGAATGACCATTACAGATTTTATATTTATTTGAAAGATGTAATGATTCTGTTTATATGATCACAACACTGGTTTGGCCTCTTTCATGATAATATAATAATCCATAAAAAAGTTGTTGTAATAGGGGGATGAGGTTAGTAGTCGAAGTGAGCTACAGCAAAGCCTACAATAAACAGCCTTGTAGGCCTTGGCTACAGCTTGGGATACAAACTGCCCATGCACGTAATAATCTCTTTTATTATTGTTTAAAAAATTAATTTCCTAATGAAAATAATGAAATTTCAATAAAATATAACATATAGACAAATAATTAATTTTTCTTATTTTCATGAGCTTTAAAATAAAACTTATAATAGAACTATTTTCTTGCGTGTAATAACACAAATTTCAAGTGAGGCCTAAAATGGCTCCTAACTGTTCTTGTAGGACAAGGATAAATTGAAATAAATTATAGACAGTCGTTGTTGGAGGGGGCCATCTACTGGGGGCATTTAAAAAAATTCTTTTCGGTTTTTCAATAAGAATTTTTACTCTATTAATTCTAACCTTTTTTCTTGTGTCCATTTTAACTGTATAGTTACATTAAGATATTGCAAAATTTCATCAAAAATGATCCCGAGCATCTCCGGGTATATCAGCTAGTAAAAGCTATTTCCAGAAATCCCTATCAACTATCGTCAACCCACATTCTTATGAGCAAGTCCGAGGGTATGCTAGCTCAATTCCCTGGAACCTGTATCATTTAGTCCCGGGAATCGTTCTGGCTTTTACAAGTAAAATCATTTTTCATCTCAATTCCACTTAGCATTGTTGCTCACGGCTTCACGTTCTCAGTAGTTCTTGTAGATATAACGCTTGGATGTCGCGTACGCTTTATTGAAAGCGACTATCCAATATTTAATATTTATTTTTCAGAAGTTAGCTAAATTAATGACAATCCAAGAAAAAAAAAAAATCTTCGAGCGACGTCGAACTGCTTCCCTAAACTGAGTCTTCACGCAGAGAGAAAAACAATTCACCAAAAGTCCATTCTTCTATTATTTTGCTTTAATGTCTATGGTCAGGAAACAGAAAATAAGAGTTTTTTCCGCACTCTCCCTTATTTTCTTGCTAACGCAATTTCATGTTAGGGTCGTGGGGGCAGCAGCCCTCTGGGGGATATCCAGTGATCGCGATCTACTGTCATTAGGTACATGTCCTCCATGGTTATACCGAAGCGACTCGAACCCAGATTCTCCATGTAATCTAGCCACTTGGTTCTAGGCCGACATTTTGAAATATAAGAACTGCCTAAGAAGAGCGGTTTGGAGCATCCATATGATATGGCCATGCCAACGCAAATGAGATCTCTCAATGCGGAAAAAGTAGCAGCTCAAAACCTAAAGGCTCTCTTATTGTGCTGCTGTTCACTCTGTTTAGTAGAGTAACACCTGCCACGTCTCTCAAGAATCTCATTTTGACCGCTTGTACCCGCTATCGCACTCTCTTGGTCATTACCCTAGGCTCATGACCATAGGTATGAATGCAGACAAAGATAGATTTGAAAACAGGGCTTGGCATTGTTTCCCAGCTCATATTCCGTTACCATGGATCGCCACAGTTCAAGCTTGCTGCAACAATCCGAACATCCAATTCTCTATCCTGCCGCCTATCACTCATTAATGCAGTACCAAGATACTTGAACTTCTCCGCCTTCTCAATGGGGTTCCCCCAACATGGATAGCGAACTGAACAGACTGTCTTGAAAGGACCAGAATCTCAGTGTTAGCCACATACATCTTCATCCAAGCCTCTTCATATTTGGCTGCAAACCGGTCTAGTGCGTGCTGTAAGTTGGTGCGAGAAGACCCAAAGAGGACAGGTTCGTCAGCAAAGAGCAACCTCTCCACAAAGCAGTCACTCTCTTATGATGCCTGATTACTTTAAGTCTTATTCGGCCCATGGTGGAAGTTTACGCCATAGAGTAACTTTCGTGATCTTGTTACTTTTCAGTTGCCTGTAATACTTCAGTTGTAATATTTCTTGAGGGGATCAATAATCACAGTCCCTGCCAAATTTATGCAGAAAGAAGCTCTGTTAGAGATAACAATATTGCTCTAAACACTATCGCAGGAAATGCTAATTAAATTTGGCCCTACAAAAGATAAATCTAAAGAAAGAGGCAGAGAATCCTGTGTTAAAGCATGTTTCATTGAATCCATAACGATAGTATAAACTATGTAAGATTGCTCCTTTTTGTATTATTGAGTGCAACACCATTAAGAAAGATGAATTAAGTAGCCATTTATTTTACCTTACACATAGTATGAGAATTACACATAGTAGCTGTTTACAATTAAGGTCGTCGCATGTTAATCCTTAGACTGAGTTTCAAGCTTTATTTGTGACACTATTGGTTCTGTTGATAAAATGTATATTTCCCCTTTTATATTTTGGGCACCATTGTGCATGGACACCTAATTTTTTTCTATTTCTATTTAGTTCCACGTTGTAGTGCCATTCTGACACTCTAACATATCATGCCCCATATCACGGCTAGTTCAATCTCAGGAAAATCCCGATAACAAATTCCACCAATATCAACAGCCAAAGTGTCGGGTTCGGAAAATTAAAGTTTATCTTAAATTTTATTAAAGGTGCTTAAGCGTGAAATATTTCAAAAGAAATAAGTAGGCAAAGTGTTAAAGTCACAACAAAATCAATCTTTATTTTTTAAAAAAAAACATTTATTTATTGGAGAAAAGTAAAAAAAATGAAGAAAATCTTAACTTCTAATGATTAACTACCAAAACATTGACTATATCAAAAATTCAAGATAAAAAAAAAATGCAGCTGCTTGATTAAATTATGATAATCCAAAGAAAACTTATACTATTCTTATTTAAATTGCAAACTCTAAACCATCTCAATATTATCAATAATTTCAATATGTTTCATGCTCAAGTGACCACTCTGAATGGGTCTCACCAAAACCTTAATATTATATCTATCAATAAACTTACAACTCAAGAAATAACTCTGTTCCTTAACATATATCAAATTCAAATAAATTCTATCACTTACAGAACAATTGCCAGTCTGAAGTCTTATATCCACAGTAGTAATATCACAATACACAAACTTCTAAATTTTTATCAAAAGGGCACTATTACACTGCACTGAATTTTCTCATCAAGAGAAAATAAACACACAAATTCCACTAGAAAAATCAAACGCTGTACCTTGAGAGAGGAATTCGGATCGATCTCCCTATGAGTTCGTAGATTCTCTCAAAATGTCTAAGGAGAGTTCGACAAATTCCTACACTCAATCCAATGTAGTTGATGCGTCGCTTGAAGAATCTCAGTTGCCTTCTCAAATCGTGTTGACTCACACCGAATCCTTCTGTATGCTTGAAATTTGTATTGCTCCTCTTAGAAGTCGCTTTACTCTCACAGACTGTAGAATTGCTGACTCTTAAAATTTACCATCGTCGATATTTGAATCTCATTATTCTTCTAGTTAGGGGAATCTTTGCATATCATCTGCTTCTCAGTAGGTATCCAATTAGGGGAATCTCTGCATAACATCTACATCTCAATAGGTATCCAAATCATATGCTCATCACTCAAATGTACATCAGTGGGGGATTTCCAAAATACTTTTTTAAAATAACTCAGGAGAAGTTCTCCCTACATTGCCACCTAGGCTGTCCATTATCATTCTTTATGTATGTGGTGAGACCTTTGAAAAAAAATGCAAGGAGAAGAGGTGTTCCACACATTGTTTGCTGCACATGTAAATGTAGATTCATTCACAGCATAACAAATCAGGGCTCCCCTCCCCAACATTAAATTCAACCCTGTGAATTCTGCTGTCCAGTCGGAGCCCATGCTCCGCCAGCTACAACAGAATCACATGATGGCTGCCTCTGTAGAGGTTCAGAAATCGCCTCAATCGTCTCTTTGGTCAGAGCAAGCCTTTATAATCTCACAATTTCCGGCCTCA
>JAHWFO010092920.1:58491-75867 GCA_023313115.1 Rhysida immarginata | reverse complement strand
GTCTCACCCCCCCCCCCCCCTCCTTGGTCAGAGCAAGCCTTTATAATCTCACAATTTCCGGCCTCACTTTCACCAAGAAAATTTAAATGAAAATTTCTCAAAATCATGTTTACTCAATAATTAAACTTCAATTCTCGACTTCATAAAAGACACACCCCATCAATTGATGAATAATATCACCTCATCAACTATGGAAATGACCAAAATTTTTATAAGTCACAAAAAGTCACAAGGATCGCTATTTCCTTTCTACATTGACATCCCCTCTACCTAACAACTCATTGACAAAATCTTATTTATTTATATTCAAAAAATACTAATAACTCAATTGTAGACCTCATTACAAAAGAAACACTAAAAGTCACTTCAACTATAGGCAAAACAGAAATAATCTATATCTCAAAAGACCATCACAAAAGCAATTCAAAAGAATCCACAAAAATTCACCTCTGTGAATCAACAAGTTTAAATATTCAAAACAAACACGTGAAACGTCACAAATTCTTGTTTAATTCGCAGTTCAACCTAGACGAAGCAGTCTGGAACCACGGAGATCGTTCACGCGACTGTTTGGTGTCCATTCTGTCACGCTCACCCGATAAACTTAACCCTGATCCATAGTAAGGGGGCGTCCGTTACCTGTCAACTTTGATTTTTCTACTAACATTATATATAAGAGGTGCTACCCAAAATTTCCAAGAATTTTCTTGTAAAACGCAGAAAACGTTCCGTACACCGTAATTTACGTAGTCACCTTCAAAGTAGTCACATCCATCACGTATGCAACAATTCCAGAGATTTTCCCATTTTTGTTAAATATTCCTGAAAGTCCGAAGGTTGTTGGGTGTTCAAGACCAATTACGAATCCACTTGGATATCTTCAATGGAATCAAAACGTGTCACTCTTTTAAGGAAAAGATAAAGAGGTTTGATGAAGGTACAATGTTTCATTTAACCCTAGATTATTACAACAATGATATTATTTTTTCTGAAATAAACGAAAATTATAAATATTCTTTTGAATTTGAAGATAGAATTAGAAAAATCTATTTTCATAGTATAAATAAAATTTGTCCATTTTTTTTGGAGTATATATTAATGAAAACCCTAAAATTAAAATAAGAAAAAAACAGAATGATCATGACATAAAAGCACTTAATATTACTATTCCCTTTCATCAAGGTGATAATTTATCAATTAAATTAGCAAAAAAGATATCCACTTGAGAAAGAATACCTAAGAAAGGGATTGGAAGTGTCACATTCATTTCAAAAAGTGATAATGTTAATCGAATATTTTATTGTTAATAAATGAGTTCCTATATTCCAAGATATGTGAGAAATCAATATCAAACGTTTGGTTTTAAATTAGAAATCAATATCAAATAATGGAAGAGGTTTTAAGTGATGGAAATTTTGATATTACAAATAAAAAATTAACAAACGTGAAAGAACCCAAAAATGATAATGATGTTACTACAAAATCATACGTTGATCAAAAAGAAAACAATCTTATCACAGCTATTAATCAAATTAGTAAATAACGAGATTTTGAAAATTATTGATGAAACCAATTCTGATATTAACACATCTATTGGTCTTATTAGTGAATACGTTAATAAGAAAGTTTGTGATATAGACAGAAATATTAATGAACCCCTTACTTCTGTTATGAAGATAATACTGTAGGTGAAAAACAGAAAAATGTCATAGAATCTATCAACACATTAAATAAATATTTAATGGATTCTCGGAGAAGTTCGGGGAGAAATTGGAGGCAGACTATGGTTCGGCAAACAAGGTGTTCTGGCAGACCGTGCGCCGCCTCCGTGTAAAGAAGTCTCTTTCATCACAAACTATTAAGAGTTCAGATGGGAGGCTTGTGAAAACGGAGGAGAGCGTATTGCATAGGTGGAAGGAATACTTTGCATCTCTTCTTAATCCGGTGACAACAACTGAGGCATACGAAGTGCACCTTGGAGCGGAGAATAGTCACGGTAGTATCACTGAAACAGAAGTCAGACGGACAATTAAGTCCCTGAAGACTGGCAAAGCTGCAGGTGATGATGAAATCCGGTCCGAGATGTTAAAGGCCTTAAATCAGGATGGTATCCTGTGGCTGACTCTAGTGTGTCAGGTTGCTTGGATATCTGGACAGGCCCCTAAGCAATGGCAGACAGGAATTGTGATCCCTATCTTCAAAAAGGAAGATCAGAGAGACTGCAACAACTATCGAGGAATCTCTTTGCTCAGCATTCCTGGAAAGTGTATGCTAAGTGTCTGGAGAAGAGAGGTCGGGAAATAGTCGACTCCAAACTGTCGGGGGAGCCGTGTGGTTTCCGACCTGGCCGAAGCACGACGGATCACATCTTTGCTCTAAGGCAAATCTTTGAGAAATCCTGGGAGTATGCAAAAGAGGTCTACGCTTGCTTTGTGGACCTCGAAAAAGCATATGACAGAGTTCCTCGGGAGAAGCTCTGGTAAGTGTTGCAAGAGTATGGAGTGGATGCGCAATTACTGGTTGCTATCATGTCTCTGTATGATAGCTCCGAGATGTGTGTCCGGATAAATGGCATTAAGTCAAGACCGTTCATCGTGGGTGTTGGACTCCGCCAAGGGTGCTTACTGTCGCCCCTCTTGTTCATTATCTTTATGGACTGGATAGACAGGGGCAGCCGAGGCGATGAGCGTGTTTGTGTGGGCGACTGCCTGGTGGAGAGGTTGCTCTTTGCTGACGACCTTGTCCTCCTTGGGTCTTCCCGCACAAACCTTCAGCATGCACTAGACCAGTTTGCAGCCAAATGTGAAAAAGCTGGGATGAAGATCAGTGTGGCTAAAACCGAGGTTCTGGTCCTTTCAAGACAGCCTGCTCAGTGCGCTCTCCATGTTAGGGGAGCCTCATTGAGACAGGTGGAGAAATTCAAGTATCTCGGGATTGCATTCACGAGTGATGGACGGCAGGAGAAGGAATCGGATGCTCGGATCGGTGCAGCAAGCTGTGTCAGACGTGAACTGTGGCGATCTGTGGTAACGAAACGCGAGCTGGGTAACAAAGCCAAGCTCTCCGTCTTCAAATCTATCTTTGTCCCCATTCTCACCTATGGTCATGAGGCTTGGGTAATGACCGAAAGAGTGCGATCGCGGGTACAAGCGGCCGAAATGAGATTTCTGAGAAGTGTGACAGGTAGATAGAGTGTACAGCAGCACAATAAGGGAATCTTTAGGTGTTGAGCCGCTACTTCTCCGCATTGAGAGATCTCAGTTGCGCTGGTATGGCCACGTGATACGGATGCCGCAAACTAGTCTTCCTAGGCAGTTCTTATTTTCCAAGCCGGTGGCTAAGAGACCAAGGGGCGGCCTAGAACCAGGTGGCTAATGGAGAATCTGGCTTCGAGTCGCTTGGATATTACCAGGGAGGACATGCGCCTGATGGCGGAAGATCGCGATCGCTGGAGATCCTCCATAGGGCTGCTGCCCCCGCGACCCTAACGGATAAGCGGGTTTGAAAAGTAAGTAAGTAAGTATGGATTCTCAAAATCAAAAGGATCTAGAAATTTTTAAAAACTTTGATGAAAAAGAAAAACCTATTAAGAATTCCTTTGATCAAGAACTCAAAGAAATTAAATATCAAATAAGAAATCAAGTTCTTATTAACCCTCAGAATTCGAATTATTTTCATGCCAAAAACAAAAGAATTTTAGCTGATCCACATGAAGATCATTCTGCTACCAATAAGAAATACGTTGTCCAAAAAAATATAGAAACTCATGAAAAAATTAAAACAATACAAGATGAACTTTTAAACATTAACGACAAGGATAAAATGTTACAAGATGATATTAAGAACATGGATACCAATTTTAGAAGACTTATAGATGAAGTGGAAGAAATACATGATCAAATTGAAGAAGAAAAATATTAAAAATAAAATAACAGATAAATAAAAATGATGCAGGAACACTATGAAATGATTTAAAACTACAAACGGTCAGATTACTATAATAAAGGGGATATTAGCTCGAAATAATATACAATAGTGTATTTATTCTTAATAAATTGATAAAGATTACCTCAATAAAAAGAAATAATGTACAGAATGTCCTATCGGTATTTTCAAAAATTAGATATAGTGTTCTGAACTACTGAAATTATATGTTCAGCAAGTGGATTATCAGCATTTGCTTTTGCTCCTTTAGCTGTATTATCCTTAAGTGTTGGTATAGTTGAAGTTTGAAGAAAACAAATGAAAATTAAACAAAAATTACAAGAATTTAAAATGGCTCAATATTTTATCATGATTTAGAAATTAAATATAAAGCTAAAGAAATCAATGAAGATGAAGTAATTAAAAAAAAGAGGAATTTTTAAAGCATTTAGAATTTTTTCCGAGAGAAAAGTACTTAAGACAAAAGAAGTTAAATGGATATAAGGATTAATTCATATATATAAATGAACGTGATTAGTAAAAACATTCCATTTACTAAACAGATCTATTGTTTGAGTGAGAGTAAGAAAACATATAATAATAATAGTAAATTAGTTAAAACTGATAATAGATTACAAATCAAATGTATCTGCTCGAGTAGTGGAAGTAAAATAAAGTAAGTTTATTTCTGTAGAAGATGCTCATAAATTAAATCAAAAAGTTGGATTTCTTCCAGCATTAGTACCACTTATACCAGCTCTTATTGCAGTGGGAAAAGCAGCAGCTCTTGATGCTGCAGGTGCAGCTGCTGGTTATAGAACAAAAAAAGCATTAGATTCTATTGGAAGAAAAGGTTTACATTTACTAGGAGCAGGAAAAAGAGGAAAAGGATTATATCTCCCTGGAACTGGAAAAAGAAGAAAAAGTTTTAAAAAAAAAAAGCATTTAAGTAATACAGAAATTGAAAAATTAATGAAAAACGTTAAAAATTTCAGAGGTGCATGTGCTATCAATGAACTTCCTAAAAAATAAATTAAAATGAATCTGGAATTGTAAAATATCAAACTTCTAATGAACCTGGAAGTCATTGGGTAGCAAATTTTAATAATGAATATTTTGATAGTTATGGTCTTCCTCCAGCTGAAAAAATATTAAAGTATATTAAAACTAGATTTCCAGAAATTATTTATAATTCTACTCAATATCAAAAAAATGATTCTGTATTATGTGGTTCTTATTGTATGGATTTTATTAACAAGAGATCTAAAAATATTCCATCTTATGATAAAATGTATTCTTTGATCAAAAACCTTCTCATTGCAATGAAAATGTTTTAAAAATTATTAAATGAGCATAAAAGAAGGAATCATTGAAGAAATCCTTAAACCTGCTAATAGAAATTTTGAAAAAAACGACAGTTATTACTTTAGGAATCCATCATCTTTTGCGACCTGGTTTAGTGGAAATGGATACAGGAAGTTTAAAAAGAATATCTAAAATAAATAAAGGGTATAAATATATTTTAAATGTTATTGAAAGTTTTTCTAACGTTGCTTGGTCTATTCCAGTGAAAGATAAAACTGGTAAATTAGTTACTGATGCATTTAAAACTATTTTAAAAAATGTTAAACCCAAACATTTACAAACTGATCATGGTAAAGAATTTTGTAATAAAATAGTTCAAAATTTAATGCAAGAATATGATATCAACCATCTTCTATATATATAAAGAAGGATGTTTGTGGGTCTGTGCGTCTGTGGATCTGTGGGTCTGTGGTTCTGTGTGTACGTTTTTTATACAAATCTACAGTTTTATTCCGATCTTGATAAAATTTCGCATACATGACCTTCAAAGCATGAGGAAGGTCACTGTCTACCTCAGATTTCGGAAAAATAATAAATATCGATAAAAAATCGATATTCATGGTTATGGCAAGGCATTTTAATGAGAAATATCTCATACCAACAATGCAAGGCAAAGTTTGTACAACAATAGGTATCAACAATGGTATCAACACGCAATTCACAAACGCTCTGCAAGAACCAACAATCAATATCTCATGACTAACAATGAAAGGAAAAGATTGTGCAAGTGTAATTATCCCGGGCAACGCCGGGTACCTCTTCTAGTTATCTATATATATGAACGGGGCCCACGCGCAATTTGCGCGGTAATTATTTTTATGAAATTCAATTCATTCAAATTGCTTCGTTTGATGAACTCATATTTTCTCCTTTATTTATAGTTTTGTGGTTGATTGATGTTAAAAATTGTTGCTCAGACAACAATGCTCAGGTGACTTTTCAGTTCCGGCGTGTGCTTTAAGTGAGCGCCAACAATGCTTAAACGTGCAACAACAATGCAAAACTGTTTCCGTGACGAACCCACATGTTCTCCTTTATATATAGTTGGATAAAAGAAGAAACTGACTCAGTGAGTGATCAACGCACAGCCCAAACCATAAGGCCTAGAAACTTGAAATGTTTTACAGTGGTTCTTTACATAATGTAAGTGAGCACTAGGAAGGGGTTTTTCGGAATTCAATCCCTAAGGGGGAGAAAGGGGGGTTGAAAGTTTGTTAACACATTAACTGGTGTGGCACTACATACTAGAGAGTTTAAGTTACACGTTAACGTGAAATGCCAGTGACATTTCAGTACGTGAATGAAGTCGCAGAAACGTCACTTCCGCATAAAATCTTCACGTTGACGAGTAGAGTTCACGGAGCTTCGTCTAAGACGCGAGTGACGTTTCCATTCATAGTCTATAACAATGATCTATGCTTTCTTCTATTGTTGTAGGCTATGCATTAACAATATTTCAGTAACTTAAATTGGTTCTGTAGCGCCTTAACATAACTAAAAATAACTAAAAAAAACACGCAGAACTGCCGCATATCGGGTCCTCGCTCCCCCATGTCGTGCATGAAAAGCCATTGCATACTGAATACGTGACTGTGTGGTATGGATTCACCATTGATTTTATTCAGGCCCCTTTGAGGAAGTGATACAACGAGGTCCTGTAAGATGTTCTGTGACAAGTGCACGGTATTGTGAACTTCTTTCACAGCGTGTGATTCATGCCTTGCCAGAACGATGATGTTTGGAAACCACTGTCTTCGTTGCAAGATGGAGCACCTCTTCATATTTGTCGACAACTGAAAGAACTGCTTCGTGCCAACTTTGGAGATGATCGTGTGATCGCCAAGATCAGCATTAGACTTAGAAATTTTCCAGATGCATGGCCTCCACGTTCTCCAGATTTGAACCCGTGCGATTTTTGGCTCTGGGATATTTGAAAGTTCGGGTCAATCCACAAAGCGTACGGACTGTGCCTGAAAGCCACCATTAGACGACATATCTCAGACATTTCCCGGGAGACACTTCATACAACAATTGATCATGCTATGCTACGCTTCCAACATGTCACTGACGCAGCGGGCGGACATATTGAACTGAAGAGTAGCCACCCTTCGCCGCTATAACTGCTGCTAGGCATCGTGGCATGGGCGCAAGAAGTGCGCGGTATGTGTCCGATAGTATGGCAGTCCATTCTGCTTGAAGCGCTGTCCAACAAGCTTCGAGAGTCATAGGTGAAGGGTCCAGCTGCCGTACATGGCGATCAAGGTGCTCCGACAGATATTCGATTGGATTGATGTCCAGCGAATTAGCGGGCCAAGGGACGTGCCTTGTGGCAGGGTGCATTATCCTGCTGGAACACACCATCACATTGGGGGAACATCGTGAGCATGTACGGATGCACCTGGTCCACTACGATTGACAAATAGCCACAGGCATTCAAATTGCCCTCTAGACGAATCAGTAGACGTAACTGCTCCCAACAGAAGATCCCCCACACATGCACTACCCCCACCGGCCTGTTTCCGGCCCACAAGAGCCTCTTGCAGTCTCTTTTCATGGCATTCACGACGCACTCGCCATCGCCCGTCAATCTTATGGAGCAAACCTTGACTCGTTGGAGAAGGCGACCTTAGCCCACTCGTCTGTGGTCTAATGTCGGTGCTCACGTGCAAAGTCTAGGCATCGTTGACGATGACCCCTGGTCAACATGCGATGACTGTTCAGGTCCATCCGTAGCAGGATGCGTTCAACGGTAATGTAGGATACACGTCTGTTGGCACCACTGTTGAATCTGGTGGTCAGTTGATGCACTGTGGCTCTCCTGTCACCTTTTACGAGTCGTCGTAGACGCTGCTCACCCCGTTGGTCGATGGCTCGTAACCCTTTACAGTGATGGCGTTGGGACGCGATTTCTGTCCCTGCTGTCCACTCTTAGTACACCTTCACTACAGCGGACCGTGAACAGTTCACAAATCACGCCGTTTTGTAGATAGTGCCACCCTTGCTGCGATAGCCTATTATCATCCGTTTTTGGATGTCCGTTAAATTCAGACGTTTACCTATCTTGAGGCTCGTGCACCTGCCGTTTGATGCACCAGCTTTAAAGCTTTCTCAGCTTGTTATGCAAATTTTGCAATGTGTAATTTTGTTGGGGCGAACCATGCGTGTGCCTTGAAGGGGTGCTGGTCATTATTCATTGATATGACAGTGTATGCTGTAATCAAACAAAAACTTTGCCTGCTTATTTAAAACAATAAAACTAGTTTTAAATCTCCATTTGTTATTCCACAGCGCCATATTTTCACCTGATGGTGAAAGTTTGCACTATTTTTTTCTGGAACCCCCCTCCCCCTTCATCATCTGAATAGCCTACATTTCAATTTGCATGACAATCGGTTCATTAGATTGGGCTCTAGAGGGCTCTGAGTAGGAGAACTTATTTTATAACCACCTCGTATAAGAAGGGTGAGTCAAATGAAAACCGCAAAATTGTAATTAAAATTCCAAATTTCGCCCAACCCTGTTTTAAGTCTGCAGATTCTTTAAAAATGAGTTGTAGGAATATCTGGTAGGTGGCAGGAAAGAAGAGACAAGCAAACAACGTCACAGCAACAGTTTAAAGATGGCCGCCCCACTTCAAACATGCATCAAAGAAGAACAGCGTTCAGTTATCCGATTTTTGAGTAGTGAAGGTGTAAAACTTATTGAAATTCATAGAAGAAGCATGTCTGTCAAGAATGAAGTGTGAAGTTCAAAAATGGTATGCCAGCTGTGTCAGATGCCCCTCGACCGGGTCAGGCACAACGAGTTGTGACGCAGAGAATATTGCAACAGTTGAAGCCTTAATGTTTACCAGATGTTTGGGCCACTCAAGGAGGCAATGGGTGAAAAGAAACTCCATTCAGATTAACAGGTACAGCAGTCGGTGCACGAGTGGCTGCGCAGACAACCAAAAAGATTTTTCAAGAGGAATCTATGCAGTTTGTAAACGCTGGAAAACTTACCGGGTTTTTCAAAAATGACCGGTATATTTGAAAAATCTAAACGGGCAGCGATAGAAATACACCGTGAACTAATTTCGAAAGTTTATCTGCCTGAAAATTTACTGTTGTCCCAAGCATATTGCAACAAACGGTGTATTTCTATTGCTGCTCGTTAGTTTTTATTGATTTTTCAAATATACCGGTATACCGGTCATTTTTGAAACACTTGGTAAATTGAATGTAACGGAGACTATGTAGAAAAATAATGTACTTGTTATTCACTTTTACTCGGTAATTAAAAATTATAAAAAAAGTTTTGCGGTTTTCATTTGACTCACCCTCGTATTAATCCTAATATAGTCAGTTCTTTGATTAAGAAAAAATTTCAAAATTTCAAGGAATTTCCCTAGTACAACAAATCCTTCCAATTTATCCTAGAATTTTTGGTGGGAAACCGTGTCAAAAGCTCTCGAGATATTGACATAAATGCGATCAATTTGGGTAGTTTGCTCAATCGCTTGATCACTTCTTATGCCCCGTTCATATTGGACCGGCAAGGCGGCAAAGTGTCTTTTTCTGCCTCCTGCCTCCTCTGCCGCCCGCGCGAGTTGTTCCCACTGGACCGGCACGAGAGAAGCAGCAAGGGAAGAGAAATTATATAATGACGGCGTCGTTTCGATCTTAAGATATTGCAGTAAAACTGGACGAAGTTCACGGTTCACAGAAATTTGTAGTATCCGAAATTTGCTATATCTGAAACAATTCGGAATTTGTTATTTTACTGTTGAAAGGCCAATTGGCACAGTTGAGAATTCCGAATTGTTTCGTTTATTTATTTTTTTTTATATCAGAGTTCGTTATAAAGAAGTTCAACTGTGTTATATGTCGCTGAGAAAGCATAATTAAAACATAACAAAACAGAATATACAAATAAACTCTAGTTTTATTTATATTTGTTCAGTGTGCATATTTTCTCGTATTTATAAAAAGTCTTCAAGATTATTTTTTAATTTGATTGTCGCCAACATCGTTCGGCAATATTTTCAATCGAAGCGATCGAAAACCAAATTCGTGATCACGGTTCTGTTATAAAACTTGCTAATTTCCAACTGAATTATCTAATTAAAATTTAACCAAACGTATCTATTTAACGATGTAAAAAGCTGAAGGACAATAGCAATTTATAATTTCACATTTACAAAATAAAGTGCATTCTCTTTATTCTATTTCACTATAAAATTGTGATCCGCCATCATTCTTTTGATCATGTGCTCCAGTAGTCGGACGTGATTGGATAAGCCGGCAACCGGCAAAAGTTGAACAAATTGGCCGCGGCACTTGACTTGACCTATTTCTAGTTGGCCTTGGATGTAGTGCGCATGCGTCAACGGTGGCCGCTTCGCCACTTTGCCGCCTTGCTGGCTCAATGTGAACCGAGCATTACAAAGAAGGAAGCCAGGTTAGTTTCAGTGGAGTGCGTTTATTTTAATCCATGTTGATCTTCAGATATCCAGGGATCAATAACTTTTCTTAGTCTTAAAGTCATAATAAATTCAAGTAAATTAGCCAAAATAGAGAAATAGGACGATAGTTTTTAACATAATGAATATCACCACTTTTTTAATTAGGTGTCGTGGTCGGTCTTCTCCAGAGGGTTTAAAAATATCCTCTGTTCAAGCACTTCTCAAAAATAATGAAAAAAATGGTTCGAAAATTAATTCACGGCCTCTCTTCAAAATAAATGAGAGTATTTCATCCGGGCCTGTTGATTTTTTCGGTCGTTAAAGGCCAACCGTAATTCCTCTCTTTCCAGAGGGTAATTAAGTACTAAGTTAGTATTTGAAGACCATTCTTCTTCTTTAATTTCAAGTCCTGAAATATCAAATAACTGAGAAAAATGTTTAGTGAAGTTTTCAGCGATGCCACTTTCACTAAATGTCTGTGTGTCTTCATCGATACTCATACTAATTGGGGAATAGGTAGATTTGGCATTTCTATAAAATTTCAAAATGTATAATATTTTAATAATATTTATATATATTTATTTATATAGATATATATTTAGACTTTTTGATGTTCAATTTGGCCATTTTCAGGGGTTGAAATAAAAAATCAAACTCGCGTTATCGCTAACGTGCGAAAGCAGAGTTTCACGTCGAACTCTCCACGTTTTTCCGTGAGAGGTAACGTGAATGACGAAATGGAAACGTCACTCGCGTCGTGCACGTAGCTCCGTGAACTCTACGAGTCAACGTGAAGTTTTACGCGAAAGTGACGTTCTTGCAACGTTATTCATGTTATCTCGTAGGCCTTGCGTACAAAAACATCACGGGCGTTTCATGTTAGCTTGTCACTTAAAATCTAGTATTTCAACAAACAACAACAACAATAATAATAATAATAATAATAATAATAATAATAATACATTTATTTCTCATGAAGATGGATTACTATAAAATTCAAAAGATAAAAGCCCTAAGAAGTATCCTCAACAAATATTTTTAAGGCGAAAAATAAAATGTTTAACAATATTTAAAATTTTATTTATGATTTTATTTATGATAATATTTTTTATTGAAATAGAACATTTATTATTAGAATATTTCAATAAAATTAAAAAGTTTATACGAATTACATATCACTCATCCATATTACAAAATAATATGAATAGTAAAATTAAAGAAACATGGCTTGCTTTATGCGTTTATTTTTTTTAATGTACTGTATTTACGTAAAAATATATAGTATTTTTAATTATTTTAATTAAATTATTTTAATTTAACTAACTGAAGTATCATTGTTAATGCAGAGCCTACAACAATAGAAGAAAGTACTGATCATTGTTGTAGGCTATGGTTTATAAAACTGAAAACACTGATCACGTAATCAAAACGTCCGAGGCACGTTACGTGAAACTTAACTTCTACAGACAATGAACGTGAACGTGAAATTCGTCATCGATGACGTTGCATACGGACGTCACGTTTCACGATAATGTGTAACTTAGACTCTCTACTAAACATTTTAACCTCTTTTAGGGAGGGGGTAACGGAACGAAATATCATTATGCAATGACAGGACATAGATAAGGCAGTGTTTATCGAGGAGGCAAAGGAATCACACGGGTTTCCCTTGAACTCCCTAAAAACATCCATACGACTGGCTAAAATTTGTGTGTTTGGCAAAAAAAGAGAAAGAGGAAATTTGCAACAGCAGGATAAAAGCTATCCGGGCATTGGAAACATCTGAACAAAGGAAGCTCCGCTAGGGCGGGGGGGGGCGGTATCAGAGCTTCTACGTCAAGGGCAAGGGAAATTTTATAAGATAAGTCTAAAGCATCCAGTGATGCTCTCCGGGGGTGAAGATGTATAACACATTAATCTGAGACAGAACAACAAGAGGGTAAATAAAGTTCCGATCAAAGTGTGTATTACAAGTAGCTTCATTAAGAATGATGGTTCCATCCTGCCTCTGAGAGTTATAAACATAATTGAATTTGTAACCATACCTAAAATTTCTGTTGTTCGGGCTTTTCTTAGAAGTTAACATTTTCTTGGAAATATTTAATAATGATCAGTAACTGGCGATAATGGAGAGCTAGCAAACAAAAAAAGCCAGAAACTGTGGACACCAGTATACTAATTAAAGGAACACTGAAAACACTAATCCACATGATAATTTTTATTGACTCAGATGTACATTTCGGAAACCAAATGTCCTTCATCAGTGAGTGATTATCAAAAACAGAGACGACGAATATATCAGATACAGGAACCAATCAAATAAAATACAATATAGAGCATAATACAAAAGTAAAACCAACACAGAAAAGTTGGTTTTACTTTTGTATTATGCTTTATATTGTATTTTATTTGATTGGTTCCTGTATCTTATATATTGTTTCTCTCTTTTTGATAATCACTCACTGATGAAGGGAATTTGGTTTCCGAAATGTACATCTGAGTCAATAAAAAATATCATGTGGATTAGTGTTTTCAGTGTTCCTTTAATTAGTATAGAGAGTTAGCAAACTATTGAGAAAGACTGAAAGATGACAGAGGACGTAGTCACTTCGTTCGAGCTACAGTTGACAACATAACTGTTAACAAAGCATACATGAACTCAACCCTTCAAACAAAACACCATATGTTGTTATGTCCTATAATATTCTTTCGAAGGATTGTAAAAATAATTCATATATATCGAAATGCCAGCGAAGAAATGAATGGGTATTGGGCAGAGATGACAAAAAGTTATCCGGACACCGGAAACATCTGAACAACTGCCTCGTCAATAGACGGAAATTGTAGAATTACTAAAAACAAATTTATTATTTAACTTCATGAGGTTGTTCCGTTTAACCCACAACTGTAATTATCTCGGACAATGCCAGGTGCCTCTGCTAGGTTTAACAATATATATCTCATGACCAACAATGCAAGGCACGTTTCTGCAATATACACACACTGGCCAATGAATTCGAAATCCGTGATGAATTACTGTACTGATATGTAAAGTGTGGTCACAGGTCAGCAAGGATTGTATTATGCAAAAGAATGCAATCATTTGAGGTACATGCTCATTCCAAGCTGCAGGTACAGGGTAGGAACAAGCTGCAGCTGCTCAAGTTGAGCAAAATGGGGAATACAGCAAACCTGTCTGAGTTCCAAAAAGGAGTTTTTGTGGGAGCCCGTCTAGCTGGAGCTACAATATCCAGGATAGAACAACTGACCAGTATCTCAAAAGTTCAGGTCTGCAAGGTGTCAAATGCAGGGAAACGGAATCCACAATAGTTGTTGAAACGGCAGAATTGTGGATCACAAACAATCAACACATACAGGGACCAAGGTCGTCTGAGACGAATTGTGCGGCAAAACCGAAGGTCGGAGGTGGAGCAACTGACGGCAGACTTCAATGAAGGATCATCGCAACCCATCTCCTCCAAAACAATGCGCCGAGAGTTAAAGCGAATAGGGATGGGAAGTCGCATGCTAGTGAGGAAGCCCCTGGTGTCAGCAACAAACCGGAAAGTTTGCCTGCAGTAGTGTAAAGAACGGTGTGACTGGACGGTTGAGACTGGAAAAAGGTCATGTGGTCGGACGAGTCATGTTACACATTGTTTTGCACCGATTGCCTGCAGAGAATCTGGCGGCAGCCCCATGAAGCGATGGACCCCTCAAGTGTCATGGTATGGGCCATGTTTTGTTGGTATGGCAAGGGTCCCCTGATATTCCTTGACAGTCAGGTGAAAGCCAAACACTACCTGAACATTGTTGCAGATCAAGTCCATCCTGCAATGGTGCATTTTTACCCAAATGGTGACGGGTTCTTCATGGATGACAATGCTACTGTCCATCGAGCAAGAATTGTTCAGGATTGGTTTTCTGAACATGACAGCGAGTTGCAATATCTGCCGTGGGCCAGCACAAAGTTCGGATTTGAATCCGATCGAGAATGTTTGGGAAATGTTGGAAAGAGACATTCGTCGAATGCATCCGCTTCCGTCTACTCTGCAGGACCTGAAGGTCTCTGACGAATGCATGGTCTGCGATTACCTTACCTGCATCGCAACACCTTGTAGAGTCCATGCCAAACTGTGTATGTTCTGTAATTACAGCCAAATGAGGGTCAATACCATATTGAACGAACGTTTCTAATTCATTGGCCAGTATGTGTATATAAGTTTCAATTTGTAATAATGCATAGAATTCCATGAAAATCTCTAAAAATGATCAGTAACTGGAGAAAATGGACAGTTAGCAGACTATTGAGAAAGAGTGGAAAGACTACAGAGTGCTGTATTGAGCAAATGGTAAGCAAGGAAATAGAAGAATCGGCGACTGCTAGACTACACAAAGTGATGAACGACCAAGTTTTGCTTCAAGACATCGAGAGAAGAGTGGGAATTGCAACAACATCAAGTGTACATCTAGAGTAAGATTACGTGAGTAAGAAATTATTTAGACTAGCAGTGGCATCCTTAGATAGGTCTATCCATTGAGCCATTTAAAAAAAATTTTTCGAATTTTCATTAAGAATTTTTGCTGTATTAATTATAAGCGTTTTCATGTGTTTATTTTTAAGATATTACAAAAAATAGTCCAAACACAAAAAAGTCCGAGCCACGCTGGGTTACCACCTAGCTTATTTGGTAGCACATCAGATCCAAACATTTTCTAAAAATACATTTTGGCTATATTCTGTGGAAATATGTATATTTTAGATGAGATGTTGATAATGCGATGACTGAACGTTTGTTTCCAAGAATTATTAATAATGAGCATTAAATTATGATGTGGTAACAGAACATTAATAAGGCAGCATCTATTGATGAGGCAAAGGAGTCACACGTGTCTTCCTTGAGCTCCCTATCAAATGTCCAGACGATTAGCTAAAATTTATCCATCCGGAAAGGAAAGAGCAAGAACGAGTTTTTTTTCTCAGAGAAACTCAGCAACTATACGGGCATTTGAAACATCTGAACAACGGGAGTTTCAAATAAAACAAGAGGGTATAAGAGCTGTTTCGTCAAGGGCAAAAAAGACTTGAGACTAAAGTATCTAGTGATGCTCCGCAGTGGTGAGGCAAGTCAAGAAGAGTTTCAATAAAGTCCCGGTATATCACCTAGAATTACTGTTTTCGTATTTTTCGTAGAATATATAGTCCCTTTACTCCGTGTTGTCTTGATTGACTTATTATTTACTCCAATTGTAAGTTATAATCTAATTTTTTGAGAATGTTCTGTTTACCTACAAGTGTAATTATCCCGGGCAATGCCGACTACCGCTTCTAGTTACACATATAGTGATAAAAAAAGCTACTATTGTTGAAAGATTTAATAGAATGATGAAGGCAAAAACATGAAAAAATTTCTCTAAAAGAGGAAAATATATTTGGATAGATATTTTATAAAATTTAGTTAAAGATTATAATAATACTTATAGAGGTGAATAAGAAAAATGAACAAGATATATTAAATAATGTTTGTACTGATAAAACTATTATAAAAATTAGAAAAACCAAAATTTGAAATAAATGATTATGTAAGAATCAGTAAAAATAAGGGGATATTTAAAAAAGGATGTACTGAGATGTTTAAATAAGTGAAATTATAAATTCTACTCTTATTACCTATAAAATAGAAGATTTGAGTGGAGAAGAAATTAAAGGAAGATTTAATGAAGAAGAATTAATGAAAACCAAATATCTACATGTTTATTTAGTTAGGAAGGTAATAAAAAGGAAAGGTGATAAATTCTATTTTAAATAGTTAGGTTTTGATAATTCTCATAATAGCTGGACAGATATTATAACGTGCCTTTTTATTACATAAAAAGGGAAGGCCATTTTTTGTGCTTAAAATTTTGATATCTTTCTTTCTCTAATGTCTGAAGTGGTACACGAAACGGAACTTAAAACAATTTTTCACTCTGCTTTGTTAACATGCCTGGCGTGCCAATGCGGAAGTGGATCTGACAACAATTATTGTTCACTCTGCTCTCTTTACATGCCTCGGGTAAACAAAGCTGATTTTTATTGAAAGCTTTTATTAAACTTGCAATGTTAGTTTGTTTAGGTCAAAATTTGTAATTAATATTAAACTAAGTTCCCGACAAAATAGGGAGCTGAAACTTGACACACATACACAGGATCGATGACAATTTATGATAAAGAAAAAATATTTCAAATGGGTTCATTGGTTCGTGTTCTAATGGTACTAATTCATTACTACAAATTGTTTGTTGTGACAATTGGACAATTCATTACGGTGAGAGTTTAATGTATCCGTTGTTGTTTATTGTTGCAAAATTAAGCTTTATTGTTGCCACTAAATAAAACATTATAAAAGCTTGGTTTGAAAAAAACCCCTTTCTCTCTTATCTTGTTAGATTTCAATTCAGATCGTGTTCCAAGCAGGGAAAATATTCTCCAATGATCTTTATACATCATATAAAAATTATATCTATAACTGTGTATTACGTGGAATTTTGTTAGATAATTAGCATTATCTTCTATCTATATAAAGAAGGATGTTTGTGGGTCTGTCTGTGGGTCTGTCTGTGGGTCTGTTTTTTATACAAATCTACAGTTTTATTCCGATCTTGAT
>JAHWFO010092920.1:0-58091 GCA_023313115.1 Rhysida immarginata | reverse complement strand
GCAATTCACAAACACACTGCATGAACCAACAATATATATCTCATGACCAACAATGCAAGGCAAAGTTTGTGCAACAATAGGCCCATTGTGTTCGCATCAACAATGGTATCAACGCGCAATTCACCAATAACAATGAGCACAGAATGATGATGTAATGTTAAAGCAATCTTTCCAAGAATTATAACAATGAACATAAAATGATGATGTAATATGGATAAGTTTCAATTTGTAACAATGCATAGAATTCCTGTTATTCAGGCTTTTCTTAGAAAAGAGAGTTCTTAGTACTTAACAATTTCTTGAAAATCTTTAAAAATGATCAGTAAATGGAGATAATGGAGAGTTAGCAGACTATTGAGAAAGAGTGGAAAGACGAGAGAGGAAGCACTCCTTTAGCTCCGTGATGTATTGAGCAAATGGGAAGCAATTAAATAGAAGAATCCGCGACCGCTAGACTGCACAAAGTGATGAATGGCCAAATTTTGCTTCAACACATCGAGAGAAGAGTGGAAATTGCAACAACACTAAGTATACATCTGAGGTAAGATTACGTGAGTAAGAAATTATTTAAAATAGCAGTGGCATCCTTGGAGATCCAGCCATTGTGAGCCTTTAAAAAGTTTTTTTTCGAATTTTCATTAAGAATTTTTACTGTATTAATTCTAAGCATTTTCATGTGTTTATTTTTAAGATATTGCAAAATTTAATTTAATTTTTTGAGATTGTTCTGTGTACATCCAAGTAATTATCCCGGGCAACGCCGGGTACCTTTGCTAGTTTGTAAATAAACATTGACATACATGTATATTTCTAAGATAAATGAAATGGTGCTCAAATGTAGAATACACTGCAAGCATTTTTGTTCTGTGAATAAGAATAATGTAAGCCTAAGCTAATGGTCATGTCGCCAATGCCTTTGTGGTTATACCAATTCTTTTTTGTTTATAACTCGACAGAAATAGATACACTGGTGCATGAGTTTCTGTTGCCTACCGTAAACGGTCCTGATCCTCAAATCTAAATTTCATAGGAACATCAGAAACATCAACCTTTTTGCACGCGCATACAGGGTGTTACATAAATATACAGGACCGTACTGCTGGATAGCCTATCCTCTCGCTTCAGGGGCTGCTTCATAAAAAGATAATTGGGAAATTTTATTTTGTTAAACCATTTACGCCAAAATTGTTAAAAATGGAAATTGAGACTTCCTATTTTAAATTTTTATTCTCTAGCATGTAAAGATATAAAGAATATTTTACAAAGAAATAAAAAAATTACAAGAATATAATTAAAAAGGGACTTAAAACTATTAAAATTTAAAAAATTATTAAATAACAAAATTTTTAACAGTCCAAGTAATCTGAAGTCCATTATCTTGACAATAATTTTCACACCTCGTAGAAACGGACTTCATTGTTGACTCGGAACTCATTTAAAAGGTGACAAAATGAAATGATAAAGATGATAAAAATTTTTAATTTTGAAATTAAGGTCCGAAAAGTTTATAATAAAAATTTCGATGAAATGAAAATGCAGTCAAATAAATAATCAATTATTTCATGATACTTAAAAATTAAACATGCTCCATGATAACTTAAAAATAAAAATTAAAATTAAAAATTAATTTTAATTCTTACTTTTAATTCACTTAACAAATAACTAAGTAGTGACGTCTGTTCCTGTTCCATTGCCTAGCGATTCAAAACTTGGATTTTATTTAAAATTATATGCTGTTGTCCATAGATGTAATTTATTTATGTCTTTGTAAATTATTTTTATGTCTTTACATGCTACAGAATATAAATTTAAGATATGAAGTCTCAGTTCCCATTTTTACTAATTTCGGCGTAAATGGGTTAACAAAAAAAAATTCCCAGTTATCATTTTAAGAAACGGCCCCTGAGGCGAGAGGATAGGTTACTCAGTAGTACTGTTCTGTATATTTTTGCAACACCCTGTACAATATGATGATGGGTGTCTGTGCCTGCTCCACAGGAAATGTTCAAACGTGGATAATACAGCAGTATCCCATATGATATAATTTGCCAACTGTCAATGAGGTAGCAGAAGTGTTTGAAGGTGACGATGGAGAACCAACCACCAATTGAGCGAGATTTATGCATCTACCCGAGCACAGGGAACAACAGACAATACATGCCAATTTTGAGTCCATACTGTGAATAATGACTCACCCGTTGCTGTTTTCTAATGGAGAAGAAGGCTGGAAGATGAAATTCAGGAGCAATGATGGCACGATGTTAGCCTTCTACTACTACAAACTGTACAAAAGGCCAGGACTGTTTATTCCAGTGTTGCACGCGGGGAAACTTACTCAGCAGTATACTGTGGAGGCGTTTTGTAAGTTGAAGGAGACCATCTACACTGGGTGAAAGAAAATCAGAAGACTTTGAGAGTGGAGACTGCACTTGACTTGATGGATTTCGTTCATAATAAGACTGATAACTTTGAAAGGGCAGGAAAGGTCTGTGTTCTACCTAAGTCATTTACCGAAAGCATATGCGCATTGCAGAAAAACTACCAGGATGCAATGACCATGGTTACCAAGTTCGGGAAATCAGGTCTCTTCATCACATTTACATGTAATCCAGATCACTAAAATAACATAACAGCTGGCTTTGTACGAAATTTCGATGCATAGACCCGCGATAGCCTTTGCTTGAAGTTGAGGGCATTTGTCGACGACCTGACTAAAAACTCCTTGTTGGGGAAGGTAGAGGCATGGATGGCCGTCATTGATGGTCATTGAGTTCCAGAAAAAATGTAATGAATTTTTAAAGCAAACCATTATAAAACGGAACGATTCTCAAAGGCCATTTAGCTTATTTGTATGTATCCGTTTCTTCCAAAAATGCCTATAAGCCTCAAAATATACACTACATGATCAAAGGAGTTGGGACACCCCTGTGAACACCTACCTGGAAATGGATCATTTCATGAAAAAAAAACTCATTTAAAGTTATCAACAAAATTTAAATAATTTTTTTAATGGAATAATCCATTTCAAGCACAGTTGCTTTGTAGAACAAATGACATATTATCAATGGAAGAGCAGCTGCCCACAAGCTTCGCATCACCCTGTCCAATGCTAAACGTCACCTGAAGTGGTGCAAAGAATCTCGGAACTGGACACTGGACCAATGGAGAAGTGTGGAATGGACTGATGAATCACAGTTTACGTTGTGGAAATCAGATGGCAGAGTCTGGGTCTGGTGAATGCCCGGAGAGCGCTTCCTGCCAAAATGTGTTGTTCCAACAGTGAAGTTTGGTGGTGGTGGAGTGATGGTCTGGGGGTGTTTCTCCTGGACTGGACTGGGCCCGCTCATCAAGGTGGACGGAAACCTCAATGCTGATGGCTACAAGACCATTCTGGATAACGGGGCACTTCCAGCACTGTGGGGAACACTTCGGTGACGGGCCGTTCCTCTTCCAGCACGACAATGCACCTTGCCACAAAGCAAGATCCATATCTGACTGGTTTGACGGGATGCGGGTTGAAGAACTGGATTGGCCCGCCCAGAGTCCTGATCTCAAGCTCATCGAACATCTTTGGGATGAATTGGAATTACGTGTGACATCCAGGATGGTTCGCCCTACATCTGCCCAGGAACTGACTATGACACTCCTCAAGGAATGGAGGTCAATACCTGTGGAAACTTCCCGTAAACTTGTGGGCAGTATGCCATGTAGGGTGGAGGCAGTGATAACAGCTCGGGGTGGTCCTACACACTACTGAATGAAGCTTTTTGCAGCTTTACGGTAGAGCAACAGGTGTCCCAACTTTGTTGATCATATAGTGTAAATTCAACAGGCTGTAAGCATGCTTGCCTTGCTTCTAGTTTTTTTTACATATTCGAAGAATCCACTGAGGAAATCGCGATTTTTACCTTCTAGATAGTTTCCTTGTTTAGCTGGTTTACTTTCAGCTCTGGTCCCACACTCTCACTCGTCTCTTAGCTTTTCAATCGGTCTGTTATCTGACAGTTTAAAACTTCCAACACTGACTATTCCTTTTCCTGGCTAATAGAATTCTTAATTCGGCTTCATTTTCTTTTAGGAGGTTATGGTGGCCCCCTCCAGTTTATTACGAATAAAAGGGTTCACCTAATGCTTTCTTGATGCGTTTGTGTTAAAATAATGGATACTGTCTCTACTTCTTTTATTGTAAATCTACAATACTAATATATTCTGGCTGGCTAGACAAAACTTTAACAGGAATATTTGTTTAAGAGCAGTTACTTACGATAGGAATATTTGTATAAAAGTGAGATAGCGTGATCGCTTTTAATTTAATATATTTTTTTGTGAAGCAGATGTAATAGAATCCATTAACCAACCAGTTGGGAATTAAGGCAAGCCAAGCGAGTGTAAAACGATCATTAATTAATTCTGAAGAGTTTTCGATTGTGGTTGTAAAGGAGAGCCAAGATTTTTGCTTCCCACACCGCCTCGGAGACTGTTGCTATAAACTTCAAAAACGGTGTAAATTTTGACTTAGTCATTTTTTCGTTTATTTTGTGCAAACAAAATATTTTTTTGGTCAAATATTATATAAACGCTTTTTTGGAGGAAAGGAGTTTTTTTTTATCAGCAAGATTGTTGATTTCAACAATTATTTGAAAATTAATATTTTAAATAGCTATCTGCTTGATCAACAATAATTTCCTCATTAACTTTTCTTATCTCGTGATTAACAGTTGTTTAAAGAAACATTTTTTGAAGTTTTTATGCCTTTTATGCGCGAGTTGACGTGGTGCCTGAGCTATAGTGCCACGTGCTTCAGGTTTTTTTGAAAAATAGTAATTTTTTGGGCAGTAGAAAGAAAGTTGGCAGACACAGTATGTTGAGACAGACTTGAGGACCCTTTGAGGATATCTTCAGAGCCTAACTTGGGACCAAGTTAGTTTATTTCTCTACTTTTGTTCTGGAATTAGTCCTTTTCATAACCGGATGGAAGTACCCTTTTGAGACTACGTCCGATACAACTCAACGAATCTTTTTGGAGCCTAACTTTTTCCCCTCAGCCATTTTCTTAACCCTCAGTTCCTTCTTACCATGTGAAATCTTATCATTTAAAAGGAACCAAGTCTTCTGATCATCCCTCAGAGCCTTTTATAAGTATGTACTTTTCTAGCCATGGATGTTTTCCTATGCAAGAGACAAGCCTGATTAGACTATATTGCGTTTTGTTATTCAGACCTGATTTTTTGAATCTAATCTAAGCATTACTCCTTTTATTACTTAGCTGACTCCTTTCTATCCCTTGTTTTCTTTCTTCATCAATTGTATTTAAATAATTTATTTGTGTTTTGCATTTTTTTTTTCCTTTAGGAAGTCATTATGGTTCTCTACCTCGTTGCGTCCATTTAGCCATTCTGTCTCCCTCAGTGTACTTTTCTTTCCCTTTGTTTATTCTTGTACTGTGTAATATGTTGCCGTATCCCTAAAAATCGTGATCCTTTTCGGTTTTTTTTTGTGGAGCGATGAGGTAATTTTTATCATTAATTGTACTTAAAACAAAAATAGTAAATTTTGTCACTTTTAGTTTTTTTTATTTTTTTTGTTCCTAACCTTTCTCCTTTTTTGTAAGATTACATAGTTTTTCTTTTGTCCTTATCTTTTTTTTTCTTTACGTTACCTCTTTTGATTTTCACTTCTCAACAGTTATACATTTCTCTTGCTTTCTAAGTCCCGCTCCAATTTCCTCTTACCTCGAAACCCATCTTAGTATCATCGATCCAAAGTCTTCTAGAACTAGGTCACTACGTGTTGTCATCAGCAAGTTTTTGACTTCGTCCACCTGCCTTTACGGCTCTAGTGATTTCTAACTTACAAAATATATACCTATCATTTAACTCTTTTGATTTCTTTTTATCTCTATCTATAATTTTTTTTTCAGTTCCAAGCGCTTGTTCGATTCGCCCCTTCTTAGAACAATTCCCTGACTGCTTCACAGAAGTTGTTGATTTGATCATTGAAAGTTTCGTCGAGTTTTTTTTAGACTCACGGCTCCTTTACCTGTGACTCCTTCATTGGTGACTCTGCCACTCACACTTCTTTTGGTTTATTGTAAAACAAAAAAAAAAAGAAGATAAAACAAGATTAGCTTGTTCAGTTTCTCTAATCATCTATCTTTACTGATTGTTTTTGGGATAAATAAAAGCAACGTATTTGCTTGGAATTTGAAGACTATTTTGTTTAAATCACCAAACCGAATATTTCTTTGGGCAATAATAAAGGACAGGGACTTGGAGTGATTAAACTAGGTTTTTGGAGCTTAACTTGGGATTAAATTTCCTGTTTGCTTAAACGGTGTTGTTTAATGAATTTAATTAAGGAGGGGGTTAGCTTCTGTTAAAGTTCTGTATCAATTCAAATAAGCCAGCTCCCTTTTCTCGGGGAGTGTAGCTGTGCGTGTCTCAAAAGGGGCACGCAATAATATATAAATGTATCAGTGTGTAATTCTGCTATTTTTGTAATTAGATCTTGTTCTGTAAATTCTCTATCAGTTATTCTATAATAATTATAATGAAAATCTAATTCACTTTCTAAATTTTCTTTTATTCTAGAATATAAATTAATACTTTTGGGGTCATAAAATCTTATTAACTCTCCACAAGAATTAATTCTATTTATTTGAGGGCCTTTTTAAAATTATTTCTTAACATAGAATCATATAATAAGTATATTCACATCTGTCATCATTTAACTTCATTAATAAGAAATAATGTCTTATTTTTCATTCTGTGTTCTTGGTATAATATCTGGTTTAATGGTTTCTACTATATTTTCTAATTTTTCAATGTTTCTTCATGCAACATTAAACATTATTCTGTTACTATTTACCACACTTTCTATTGTAATCTGTTGATCTCTTATTACGTTATCTTTATTTTCTATTTGTTTTTAAGTTTATATTCTCCAGTTTTTCTTATCGAGGATAAAATTTGTTCATAAACCCAGTCCTTAAAATTCTCTGCTAAAGGCATTTTAGATTTCACAATTAGAGAATATAAACTGGGTTCATTATAAAAAAAAAAGTGTATGGCTGCATATTAAAGGGGTGAACAATTTTTTCACCCTTAATTCTAAGTAAATTTTGCGATGTTTTTCTCTAACAAAATCTCTTATTGCTTTTTATGGATTTTTATATTCCAAGATCTCAGTTACATCTTTAGCCTTAAACCAAATATTATTATTTTCATCTGAAATCATCAAGATTTCTACAGGGTACATATGGTATTTGAGGACAGATTCACGTCAAAAAAGAAAGCAGAGATATAAGTCGAGATAGTACTTTATTATCAAAACATATGAGCATACACAAGAAACCTTGTTGTTATATGGCTATTCAATGAATCTGCCTTCAGTACCTATAACTCCTTCAATGCAAGATCAAAACCATCAACATGCGCAAATCAAATGGTCATGGTTCATATTGGTCATTACACGAACAATGGCAGTTTCAATTCATCTTTGGTTTTATGGGGGAGTTCATTGGCCTCTCTCTCCATAATACTCCATACGAAGTAGTCCAACGGATTCAGGTCCGGGGAGAAGATCCACAGCAAATCAGCTTCACATGGATTTTTCAGCTTGTTTAAGAGCCTTTTTGATCTGAGTAGGCGGTTTTTCTATGTTTTATCTGTCATAAACTGGCCACTTCGTATAACTAACGAGTGATATGTGATGTTTTCATGGACAACATTTCTGATTGTTCCTTCTGACACATGGAGATCTTTGGCAAGTGAACTCATGGATGTTCTGGGATTGTCATCGATGGCCTGCTGCACTTGCTGAATAAATTCAGGTGTTCTGATGATATCAGAGCATGTGGCATGCTTTTTACACTTTGCTACTGGTTCAAAATTGCCATCGTTGGTCTCCAACTCCTTCCGAACTTGTGGACGAATGATCTTGCGACCTTTAGAAATCGTGGTATCTCTAAGTCGCTGTGCTCAGCTTTTATTGCCACGATTACTGCAAGTCTCTTCATGATTTGTGTTACTTGATGGTCCACCATTTTGCTTTCTGGAAACGGAAAGGACCTATAATTTACTATAGTGCACTAGTAGCCAAACAAAAGTGTGTCCTCAATTACCTTATGCACCCTGTATATTGTTGCAGATTAGATTATTTAGTGTGCTCAGAATGCCTTCCATTTATTTATAAAAATTTTTTATCAAATTCAATTTATAAAATTTCACTTATAAAATTTTCGGATTTATATTTCACATTCAGAAATATTAATCCAATCGACTTTATTTTTAAAATTCTCTCATAAAATCTTCTGATAATTTTTGATATTCAGAAATACACTATCCTATCAAAATTCATGGGACAACATTACTTTAACAGAAGCACTCACACATATCAACCTCGAGCAATCCTGCTCCATTCCATCACGCAGGATGTCCGATAATCTAATTACGATTCGGTGTGTGATGGAAGAAGCGTGTGCTCGTCAGCAAACTCTTGCCGTTTTAGACCTTGACCAGGAAACTCTTGGCTTTCGACAAAGTAAACCATGTGTTTCTCTTTGAAGTATTTCGACACCTTCGTCTTCGGACTTTTGCCACGATCATTTCCGCACTGTATGTTTCGGCCGCATCATGTGTGGCGATTAATGGTTCTATATCTGCTACCTTCAATCTGTGTATGGGTGTCAGGCAAGGGTGTCCTCTTTCTCCCCCGCTATACATCTTTTATTTGGAACCATTATTGCAATACTTAAATCGCCACCAAGATATTCGAGGATACGATCTGCCAGCTGCATCCATAAACATCATGACTTTGGCTTATGCAGACGACGTAGTGCTATTTGTGTCCGATCCGTATTCCTTGAGCGTCTATAAAGAGAACTTTGACCGCTTTAGTACTTCGACGGGGAGTTCCATCAACCTCGTCAAGTCTAAAGGTATTGCTATCGGGAAACGGACTGTGGACTATCTCAAACCTTTCCCGATAAGATGGTGCGATCGAATTACAGTGTTAGGATACGTTTTGTCTTTTCTACCGACTATGGACTCTATGCACTGGCAACAAGTGATTGAGAAGTTCATTACTCGCCTTGACAGAAACCTTCCTTTCCCAACTTCAATGTTTGTCAAGGTGAGGTTCATAAAAATGCACGTTCTTCCAGTATTAACATCTAAATGCCTGTTCACCTTGCCTTCGTTCCAAAACTTGCAGAGACTACGTAGTGCGATTGTGAACTGCGTGTGAGGAACTTCTATGCAAAGGCGTCATCCACTTCGTGCAGCGTACCTGTTCGCTCCATTTGATAGAGGAGGAATAGGTTTACCGGACATCAAGCTGTATCTTATTGCAGCCAGATTGGCTGCGATGATTAGGGTATTTCTTTTCCCGCCTCCCATGTGGGCAAACTTTGTGTTTACTCATTTTCGGCTCTTTTTCAAGGTGAATAGGCTACCATTACCACCCTTGTTGCCAGTGACAATGAATTTTCATCAACCAAAACTCTATGTGACTTTTGCGACCGATATTGTGACTTTTCTTCCCATGCTACGTCGCATTTATCCACAAGAATGGGGGCATCTTCGTCTTGCATGGTTTTTTCAGAAGTCCGACCCAGGGGAGACCACTGGACATCTTACGACTCTACCCTGATCATCCGTGGGCAGTAGTCCTAAAGCTATTAAAATCCTTTGCTTTTGAACGAACTTTGTTTAATTACCAATGGCGACTGTTGCATAACGGATTTTACTCCCTCCAACGTCTCCACCAGTGGAGGGTGATTGGGTCTGCTGGATGTGTATACTGCGGCGTAGCCGAGACCGTCAGCCATATATTTTGCGAGTGCCCTTTTGCGAAGTCGATCTGGGATCGTTTGAAGCAGCATTATGGGCTGGTACAATTTTCGTATCAGTCTGTGCGCTTCATCCTAAACGATTCCACTGGTGAGGTTTTTAAAACGGACCTAGCTATTGCGATCGCCTTCATCAATAAAGAACTTTGGCTGGCCCGTTGGAGTCGATCGCAGGGTCAGCCTCCATCGCTCTCGACCGTATGGAGGAAAGTGGCCGATCAACCTCGATCCTTTCTGCTCCTTGAATGGCCACGGCTAGGTCCGTTTACGTTCATAAAACGCTACACATCATCTAAGTGTTTATGCGAGGTCATCGGAGGAGACCAGACCTTCCTTTTCATCTTTCCGATGGCCTTCTGATACCTCGTTAGATGTGAACGGGCCTCTTTTTGAGGCATTTGGATAAGTCACGCAGCATGTGCGACTGGACGCCTAGATTTTAAGACCTCATGATTAGGCGTGTGCTGAGGCAACACCATCAGCACCCCCCAACAGCCCATGGACAGAACGGTTTCAAGGCTCACGATGAAAAAGAAGACTGCATGATGGACGGCCAGGTCTCCAGACGAGATGTACGAACACCTCGTTCGAACATAGGCCCCGGGATTCATGTAAGCCGCCTTCTTTATTAAACAACGTGAGGAATAATCACTCTAAAGCTCATCGCTGTAGAAGTCCGCGTCAGATAGAACTGAATAAGACGATGCCAGCCTAGAGAAAGGAGCCGAGAGATTTCCGCCCGATCATATGCACGACCCTTTGGTACGACCAAGGATTGAGCAAAGGAATCCCGGCGCCCGTAAGCCAAAGCAACAAAGAAGGCATCAGAGGAACCCAATGCCCAGTGGGGCCTTCAAGGAGTTCATGTTTGTTCGAACCGATCAGCAGGCAAGTGATAGCCCTAAGCAAAATTATCAAACTGTAAACGACTTTACTGTGTGCAATTTTCCGCAAGATAGTGATCAGATCAATTCAAAGACTGGCCCGGACGAACAGCGCGAGGAACCATATGGTAGTAGAGACCTAAAGGACGATATCCAGTGCTTATCTACCCTGTCGCCCACCCCATCAGCCCAGGAGGAATTGAGGGACCAGGAGGTTGCAGCAAACCACATTCGAACGCACTCAGAGAGAATTTCCGAGAGTGGACATCATAGCCACGAGGCAACGCCACTCTCTCCTTCTTCAAAGACAACTTACTCTAGGCCAGACCGGGAAGGATTCGGACTGATCTCTGACCTTGTCTACGCAAGTCGCGACCACGCTGAGTAATCACACCGCGTGTCGCGCTTGGTTTCTTCGGTCTTCCGGTCCTGTAAGTTCTCACTAGATATTAAGATAGACATTAAAATGCATCATAAAAACTCCTGCCTTAAAACTAAATAAGTTTATTAAGGTCCATGTGGAAGGCAGGCGAAGAGCGAGTTTAGTGTTAAATGGAATTAGTTCATTTTATTGTAATATTAACGCTATATTCTTCTTGCTTATTTCAGTCTCTTCGTTTGAGCTCCCAAACCCGATTGGGTCGACGTGCTCGAGTTTAGCTACGTCAGAATTCCATTACCTAGTTATTTACGTCATTTCCAGCTTCAGCGACTCGCCCCAGCCGGGATCGACCACGAGTTTGCACCGCTCAGGGCAACAACCTCCAGTCAATTGTACCAGTGGCCCAGGACGGGTCTGAAGCCTACTTAAGTTCAGTCTGCTAGACTACTTGCTATTAGATGAATTTGAATGTATTACTCTCACTTTCTAATGAATTTATTAAAATTATTAGATCGTAACCCGTATCTCAATCCTTTCCCTTCTCTGATAACGATTAATGCTAGCCTCTGGGGAGATAGGTCTCTGCTTATTTACAAAAGCCTATCTTAGCATATTAATAATCGTGACACTTATTATAAGTTCATCATGAAGTACAATTTTCGATTGCTAATTAGTGGACTTTGAAGGTTATTACATGGTTGACATTAATTTTTAAACTCCAGTTTGGTGTAACATTTTATTGAAAGACAAATAAAACCTCTTTCTCTAAATAATTTGTTTGTAATCAACAAACTGATAAGAAATTTTAAATACAGTTTTGTCTAAATTTGTTTGTCAGAGTTTCTTATGACATTCAAGAACAAATCTGTAAAGCAAATAAAAAATACCATTGTATGGTACAACATTAATTCAAAAATTTCCTTTGATAACGCTTTTGTTTCTGAAATAACAACTCATAACACATTATTTTGATCACCTGGTATAATAGGGAATTATGAGATATGTATAATTATGAAACTTATAGAACATATTTTTATCAATTTTGTTTCATTGACAAATACGAAGATGTTGCCTTCACCATTATCAACCATCCAGACACCCTTGATTTCTGTTATTGGGGACAACACGTGAACAGTTCCTACTACATATTAAAGGCACTCGACACCCTGATCGGGACAAAGCAGTCCATTCCAAGTACACTATCTGAATTCATTGGCGGTAACATCACCAAATACATCGGCAATGGAAAGGTAAGTTGAACCTTCGTTTTTCCACCGGTCTTAAATGTTACAACCCTTAAGATATTTTCACTGAGTATAATTGTAAATAATACATAAAACTCTAACGATTTCCTTCTTCAGAAATACTGTTTTGATTAAGCTTTGATTCAATGCTATTGCTCTTATCTATTTTTAAAACCTTTTTAAAGAACAATTTGAGGGAACGAAATAATCACAACGGAGATATAAAGTGATCTGTTCTATAATCATTCATTACTATAACTAATAAGGCATTTCACCTGCTACTCTGTTGGATTTATTAGCGATTAATCCGCAATACAATCGCGAAGGCTTGGCAGACAATGGTGAATGGCTCACAGAATGGACAAAATTTCACAGCTGTGTGGGAATGGGATTTCGAATTAGTAAGCCAATCTAAATGTTATTCAATTGTTTAGTAATCTTTAATTTTTTATTTAAATTATAAATAAGAAACTTATTTTTTTTAATTTGAAGCGTATTTCAATTTAAAAATAACCATTACAAATTTAGGGAAACAATTTCTTTGATGTATCTCAAGTACCCTTCCGAAGAGTCGCCACCATTACTGAGGTAAGTTACAAGTAATAAAATTTTTCTTTGATAATAGTACCTTCACATGGGCTAATTAATATCATATCCTTTTAGGGTCAAATGCCAATGCTTCAGCCTCCGCAGCATGAACCTAGTTTCATCCATCAGATTTTCGATTTTAATTATGTGAACGAAAAAGAAATGGACCCGCAAGTGTTTGATGTTACCAACTGTTTTATCACCACGTTGCATTTGCAATTCCGGCTGTATGGTAAGTCATGATCAGAATTGTGGAGTCAGAGTCAAAATTGCTGGATGGTAAATTGAGGTGGAGTCGTAGATTCGAAATTGAAGGCCAGAGTAAACTCTTTGTAATTTGTTAGATTAGCTTTTCTTAAGATTTTAGACTCTCAACTTTTATATTAATTACACCTACAATGTGGCTGTTTTAAATCTATATATGTTCAGGACAAAAGAAGCATCAATGCTAAAACGAGATTTATCAATCCACGACCCTTCCAGAGATCTAGTTCATGTCTAGACTAGCATATATTAGAGACTTTTTGCAACCTCAAACGTTATGCGAAATACGAAAGGCGAAATGCGATAGGTGGCATTTTGGTTATGTGACTGTCATGTACCGTTTGGTCATGCCAGGTTTTGTCGAACGAAATACGGAACTCCAAAAAAATTTCGTTGCCACCTTTGGTAACCAAATTTGTCGTCGCACATGCGTGCTGCGCGCAACCTCCACCCTCTGACAACAAGTTCCTCGCGTTAACCAACATGGCGTCCGACGAGGAAACTGCTTCGCAGTTGTTTAACACATAGTTAAATCCCACTACGAGTTATAGCTTTAAACTTACTTCTCCTTGATGCCATGATGCTGAGAATCAGATATCAGAGTGAGATGAGCAGTGTAGAAGTAAAACCTGATGTTGGCAGTATCAAAAATCTAGAATTTCTCTTTTTCGCATTTCTTATTTCGCGGGTGCAAACACTCTCAAAACGAAATATGAAAGGAGAAAGACGAAATGTCACCTTTCGCATTTCGCCTTTCGTATTTCGCATATCGTTTAAGTTGCAAAAAGTCTCTATTTATTTTATGTTTTAAATTACAAAAAAGAGATAAAGCTGCAAGCATATTTGCAATATCCAAAAAAATAATCTCAACATCATCTGAATATATAATCTAATAATTTAAGCATATTGTCACGTAGAGTTGCACGCAGTGGAATTAAATGCAAAATAAATAATTAAGTGATATATCAATTCAGAAGTACTGAGCCACACAGAAAAAAGTTGCCAATAATAAACTATTTTATTTGATGAATATAAGTTGAAACAAATAAACAATTTTACTAATATCTAAAATTACATAAGCAATCTTTGCTTTCACAAATTAAATTATATAATATTTAAACCAAATGCTGGCACTCTCAATTGTAGCAGAAAACCACAAATTAACTAGCTCAAAATAACTTGACGTAATTGCTCCTCTAAATGCTTTTGAAAATAACTGGATCCTCTGAACGCAATGATAAATGACATATCCAGAATTTATCACAATTATACATACAATTCTAAAAACAACATATACCTCTTGCTGTAAAATAGAATTTATCAAAAAAACTTCCAGACTAAATAAAACACTATTAAATAGTATTTATTAGACATGCGATCACATGGGCCTAATCCTATTGAATACAATTAGATTCACAATAATTGTAAGGTCCCAGGAGAAAACAAACGATAAATGAGAGTTGTTAAATCTTTAAGAAGATGCCTTCTACAATTGATGACGTTCCACTGTGAATTACACCCTCGAAATTGTTGATGGAAAGATGTCTTGACTTTCCTCGCTTGTAAAGCTGCCCAGGCTGATGGGATTTATGCTCTGGAACTTGCTCTCACCGTCTTTACCACTCTTGCTCCTCGTCCATGACGCTTGTCAAACAGCGTATCAAAGCTTCTCTCTTTGCAGCCACCCGTTAAGTACTGTCATCGCGAGCTTGCAGCGGAATCTGTCCTGCAAAGCCCTCCATACTCTTTTTCCTGCTCCTATGGCTTGCACTCGATCTTGCATGCTGCCTCGAAGCTCAATTTGATCTTCCCGCCTTTGCCTTCTCGCACGGGATTCTGGGGACACTCCTTCTATAGAAAATCCGACATTTATAATAATCTCGGGATTTTGTAACATTCTCTGCCGAGCAGTCACAGAGAATGACGATGATCCTGTGATAGATATTCACTGGCTCAATTTTTGCATTACACCAACTTTACCTTCTTGCAGCCATCTTTATTGCCTGCTTGTTTACCACTTTGCTCCCTGCGATCATTGAAGAACTGAGTGATTAACCCACGTCAACGTTGTAGATTTACGTCTGGCTCCCAAGTAGTTTCCTTGTAACGTACTCATTTCACCAAAAAATTGCCGAGATGATATCTTTCCTCTTACATCGATGACCTTCTCCAGATTGTACACATCGGAAAAACGTTGATCGATGAACGAACCTGGGGGTTTTTGTTTTCTTAGTCGTTTTTATATGGCTTCAGAAAAGAACAGGATATGGTCGTGTTTTCTCCATAATGTGTCCTCGGGATATGAAGCCGAGCCACCATTTTATTATATACTTATACTAGCATAGGTACCCGGCGTTGAAAGGGATAATTACACTTGTAGATAAACAAAACAATCTCAAAAAATTAGATTATAACTCCCAATTGGAGTAAATAATAAGTCAATCAATACCACACGGAGCAAAGGGGCTATCCATTCTACGAAAAATACGAAAACAGGAATTCTAGGTGATAGACTGGGACTTTATTTAAACTCTTCTTGACTTGCCTCACCACTGCGGAGCATCACCAGATACTTTAGACTCAAGTCTTTCTTGCCCTTGACGAAGAAGCTCTTATACCCTCTCGTTTTATTCGAAACTCCCGTTGTTCAGATGTTTCAAATGCCCATATAGTTGCTGAGTTTCTCTGAGAAAAAAAAACTCGTTCTTGCTCTTTCCTTTCCAGATGCATAAATTTTTGCTAATCGTCTGGACATTTGATAGGGAGCTCAAGGAAGACAAGTGTGACTCCTTTGCCTCATCAATAGACGCTGCCTTATTAATGTTCTGTCACCGCATCATCATTTATTGCTCATTATTAATAATTCTTGGAAACGAACGTTCAATCATCACATTATCAACATCTCATCCAAAATATACATATTCCCACAGAATATAGTCAAAATGTATTTTTATGAAATGTTTGGATCTGATGTGCTACCAAATAAGCTAGGTGATAACCCAGCATGGCTCGGACTTTTTTTGTGTGTGGACTATTTTTTGCAATATCCTAAAAATAAACACATGAAAACGCTTAGAATTAATACAGCAAAAATTCTTAATGAAAATTCGAAAAAAAAATTTTTTAAATGGCTCAATGGATAGACCTCTTTAAGGATGCCACTGCTAGTATAAATAATTTCTTACTCACGTAATCTTACTCTAGATATACACTTGATGTTGTTTCAATTCCCACTCTTCTCTCGATGTCTTGAAGCAAAACTTGGCCGTTCATCACTTTGTGTAGTCTAGCAGTCGCCGATTCTTCTATTTACTTGCTTACCATTTGCTCATTACAGTACTCTGTAGTATTTCCACTCTTTCTCAATAGCCTGCTAACTGTCCATTTTCTCCAGTTACTGATCATTTTTAAAGATTTTCATGGAATTCTATGCATTGTTACAAAATGAAACTTATATACACACAACGGCCAATGAATTAGAAACGTTCGTTCAATATGGTATTGACCCTCCTTTGGCTGTAATTACAGAACATACACAGTTTGGCATGGACTCTACAAGGTGTTGCGATGCAGGTAAGGTAATCGCAGACCATGCATTCGTCAGAGACCTTCAGGTCCTGCAGAGTAGACGGAAGCGGATGCATTCGACGAACGTCTCTTTCCAACATTTCCCAAACATTCTCGATCGGATTCAAATCCGAACTTTGTGCTGGCCCACGGCAGATATTGCAACTCGCTGTCATGTTCAGAAAACCAATCCTGAACAATTCTTGCTCGATGGACAGTAGCATTGTCGTCCAGGAAGAACCCGTCACCATTTGGGTAAAAATGCACCATTGCAGGATGGACTTGATCTGCAACAATGTTCAGGTAGTCTTTGGCTTTCACCCGACTGTCAAGGAATATCAGGGGACCCTTGCCATACCAACAAAACATGGCCCATACAATGACACTTCATCCTGCAGCTTGAACTGTGTTCACAACACATGAGGGGTCCATCGCTTCATGGGGCTGCCTCCAAATTGTCTGCCGGCCATCGGCGCAAAACAATGTGTAACGTGACTCGTCCGACCACATGACCTTTTTCCAGTCGTCTACTGTCCAGTCACACCGTTCTTTACACCACTGCAGGCGAACTTTCCGGTTTGTTGCACCGTTCTTTACACCAGGGGCTTCCTCACTGGCATGCGACTTCCCATCCCTATTCGCTTCAACTCTCGGCGCATTGTTCTGGAGGAGATGTGTTGCGATGATCCTTCATTGAAGTCTGCCGTCAGTTGCTCCACCTCCGACCTTCGGTTTTGCCGCACAATTCGTCGCAGACGAACTCCGTCCCTGTCTGTGTTGATTGTTTTTGATCCATAATTCTGCCGTTTCGACAACTCTTGTGGATTCCGTTTCCTCGCATTGAACACCTTGGAGACCTGTCTTTTGAGATGCCAGTTAGTTGTTCTATCCTGGAAATCGTAGCTCCAGCTAGACGGGCTCCCACAAAAACTCCTTTTTGGAACTCAGACAGGTCTGCTGTTTTCCCCATATTGCTCAACTTGAGCAGCTGCAGCTTGTTCTTACCATGTACCTGCAGCTTGGAATTTTTGCATAATGCAATCGTTTCTGACCTGTGATCCCACTTTACATATCAGTACACTAATTCATCACGGATTTCGAATTCATTGGCCAGTGTGTGTATATTGCACAAACTTGCCTTGCATTGTTGGTCATGAGATATATATTGTTGAACCTAGCAAAGGCACGGGCGTTGCCCGAGATAATTACAGAACACTGTCATGAAGTTAAATAATAAATTCGTTTTCAGTAATTCTACAATTTCCGTCTATTGACGAAGCAGTTGTTCAGATGTTGCCGGTGTCCGGATAACTTTTTGTCATCTCTGCCCAATACCCATTCATTTCTTCGCTGGCATTTCGATAGATATGAATTATTGTTACAAGTTTTCGAAAGAATATTATAGGACATAGCAACATATGGTTTTTTGTTAGAAGAGTTGAGTTCATGTATGCTTTGTTATCTGTTATATTGTCAACTGTAGCTCGAACGAAGGGACTGCGTCCTCTGTCATCTTTCACTCTTTCTCAATATTTTACTAACTCTCTATACTAATTAAAGGAACACTGAAAACACTAATCCACATGATAATTTTTATTGACTCAGATGTACATTTCGGAAACCAAATTCCCTTCATCAGTAAGTGATTATCAAAAAGAGAGACGACGAATATATAAGATACAGGAACCAATCGAATAAAATACAATATAAAGCATAATACAAAAGTAAAACCAACGTTTCTGTGTTGGTTTTACTTTTGTATTATGCTCTATATTGTATTTTATTTGATTGGTTCCTGTATCTGATATATTCGTCGTCTCTGTTTTTGATAATCACTCACTGATGAAGGACATTTGGTTTCCGAAATGTACATCTGAGTCAATAAAAATTATCATGTGGATTAGTGTTTTCAGTGTTCCTTTAATTAGTATACTGGTGTCCACAGTTTCTGGCTAACTCTCCATTATCGTCAGTTACTGATCACTATTAAATATATCCAAGAAAATGTTAACTTCTAAGAAAAGCCCGAACAACAGAAATTCTACATATGATTACAAATTCAATTATGTTTATAACTCTCAGAAGCAGGATGGAACCATCATTCTTAATGAAGCTACTTCTACTACACACTTTGCCCGGAACTTTACTTACCCTCTTGTTGTTCTGTCTCAAACTAAATTGTTATACATCTTCACCCCCGGGGGAGCATCACTGGTTGCTTTATACCTATCTTGTAAAATTTCCCTTGCCCTTGACGTAGAAGCTCTTTTACCCTCCTGCTCTAGCGGAGTTTCCGTTGTTCAGATGTTTCCAATGCCCGGATAGCTTTAATCTTGCTGCTGCAAATTTCAGTGATCAATACTCGCTCTTTCTCTTTTTTTGCCAAACGCACAAATTTTCGCCAGTCGTCTGGACGTTTTTAGGGAGCTCAAGGGAAACCTGTGTGATTCCTTTGCCTCCTCGGTAAACACTGCCTTATCTATGTCCTGTCATTGCATAATCATATTTCGTTACCTCCCTCCCTAAAAGAGGTTAAAATGGTTATTATGTAGTGCAACACCAGTTAATGTGCTAAAAAAATTTCCAACCCCCCCCCCCCCCCCTTAGTGGTTGATTTTCGAAAAACTCCTTCTTAGTGCTTACTTACATTATTTAAAGAACCTTTGTAGAAAATTTCAAGTTTCTAGGCCTTATGGTTTGGGCTGTGCGTTGATCACTCACTCAGTCAGTTTCTTCTTATCTTCTTTATATATAAAAATTCAGGCTCAGGGTGCGTCTGTAAATGTTCTAAAAGCTTTTGAACCACTTACCCGATTGAGCTCATATTTGCAACATATATTCCTTAAGTCCAGAGTAAGGTTTACATGTCCCTAAAGTAGGGGGGAAGGGGTAAAAATCATATGTCTTGGTTTATGTTTGTTTGTTTACTCAAGAGATGGAGCCAGAGTTGTTTATCTCTTCCTTGAAACCGAAACTGGACTAACTGCGCAGAAGCAGGACAGCAAAAAAACCGTTTTCCTCCGGATGTGTAGTTGTGTTTGCACATTTCAAGGGAGGAAACCAATGACGTATATTAAAGATAGACTCCGAATCCTATTGTTAACAGCGGCAAAAAGTGAAGCAAATTGAGCCACGAGAGTTCTGGGCAGGAGTGAGCCGTGGAGTAATTAGCTGTCTGGCTGCTTTGTTTTTGAAGATTTTGAGCCCGAGGAATAATTAATTCAAAACCATTCCTCAAAATTGTTCTGCGTGCAACTGTACAAACAGACACGAAAAAGGATCAGGAATCATTTTCCACAAGCATAAATCAAAAATACGTAACTATAATGAAAATACATAACTGAAAGACGATGTAAACGAAATTGAAATTGAAACCATGATCGAAAAATTGTTTATAAAATATAATAAAATATTTCAAATACAAAGTAAACGAAAAGATAAAGCTTATTACTCCGTGATCGGCGTGTGAAAGAATTATTAATCAGCTACCGTCATGTTTAACCATGTGTTTTGCATCATCGAGGCTTCCGAGATTATGTATAATCTCGGAAGCCTCGGCATCATCTTCACTCACTTTCGGCCATGACAGTTCTGGGCATGGAGCTTCCCAATTTGCTTCAAGTAACAACAATTACTTCGGAGTCCATCTTTAATAAACGTCATTGGAGGAAACTCAAGTTTTTTGCTGTCCTGCTTCTGCGAAGTTACTCCAGTTTCGGTTTCAATGGAAAGGTCTATATAAAAATTTAGGGTGCGTCTGAAAATGTTCCTTAAACTTTTGAACCACTTATCCTTTTGAGCTCATACTTGCACCAGATGTTCGTTAGGTTCAGGGTAAGGTTTACATGTGCCGAGTGTCAGGTTGGCCCAAAGGGGAAAGGGTAAAAATAATATTTTGCTTGATCTGTCTGTCTGACATGAGCCTATGATATGCGCGGACCAACAACGTATGTCATGTCCTACAATGCAGAGTAAAGTTTCTGCAACAATAGGCCATAAAAAATTATTTTGGCTATGGTCATGGATGAAGAAATACAGGATGGGAAACTCCATTGTTTAAAGCGTGATTTTGTTTTTCACTGGCGCTTTCTGGTCATTTGCGTGGGCATTACTCTCTGTCTAACAGACGACTTTACTTTTCCTTATTGGCCTCGATGGCTCAGTGGTTGCGTGATCTCCTCTGATCAACACCTCCTAGACAGAAGGCCTGATAACGGAAACGTCATACATTGTTACATCATCATTAGTCGACCAAGTTCAGGGCTTACTATTGGTAAAAATAGGATTAACAATGGTCGACTAATGATGATGTAACCAGCGGGGCCAACGATATAACGGGCCCCAGCCGTGACCACCGAGAGAGAAGGCCTCCGCATTGAAACTTAATACATTGTTACATCATAGAACGTTTTCAATGCGGAGGCCTTCTCTCTCGGTGGTCACGCCCCAGCGCGGAAAAGTCACCTGACCATCTCAGTCCGGTTAACAATCCAACCTTCATTATTTCCAACAAACGAAAAAATACTGATTGTTAAAATCCAAGATGGAAACAAATAAGATTACATTGTTACTCGGACTAGCATGGTCAGGATTTTTCCGCGTTGGGGCCCGTTATATCGTTGGCCCTGTGTAACAGTGTATGACATTTCCGTTATCAGGCTTTCTGTCTAGGTGGTGTTGCTCTGATGCCCGTAGACGTGGCTTCGATCCCGGCCGAGAGCGACGAGGATTTTTTCAGGGGGAAAATACTATTATATAAAAGAATGACCGAAAAATGTATACACTCACTCATTCATTCATTCATTACGAAATCTCCAGAACTATGAAGCCTACCAACTTGAAATTTGGCAGGTATATTTCTCTCGGCTTTTAGGTGAGGGTGATAGAGGGATAAAATCTAAGCAACATTTACCTCTTTCTCATATTTTTCTCTGGGGCATTGTTTTTGAGATATAAAATGTTGAAATCCTACCTGCAGGACACAGTGGTTTGGAATCTGTGGAGACAATTAAAGACATTGGTATACGAGACACCAGTGGGATCCGATGAAGAGCTGGTAGCCGGAATCGCCATAGCTGTGGACAAGAATCGCGAAGAATCAGGAACTTTTGAACTTTTTAGGTCAGTCCATGCGGCGACGTTGTGAAACATGCATTCATGCCAGAGGGAGTGAATTAGAACACTTATTATTGATGAAAATAGGAAAGAAAATTCCACAGCCTGGGTTCGAACCAGGAACCTTCTGCTCACCGTGCAGACGCGCCAACCAATTGCGCAACTGTGGACATGGAAGCATTAACGCTATCTACATGTCCTTAGGGCTGGTTGGAGCAGTACCCAGTTCGTAGGCTGGGAATATCTTTCCTACTACGTATAATCGTTCCTGGTTCGAACCCAGTCTGTGAAAAAAAATAAAAAAAATAAAAAAAGAACAAAAATCCTCTTAAGACCTTTCATTTATTAATCTAGAACACTTATTGTAAAACATTTGCATCTTTCATAAAAAAAAGTCACATTATTGTACTGTACGCAATGTGTTTTTTGTTCTTTTAATTACATGATTGACCATGATTTTGACGTGGTACCGAGTTACGGGTTGAGTGGCAAATTACGTCTACGCGACGTCCAACATTTTTTATCTCAATAACAATATCCAGAGAAAAAAATGAAAGAGAGAAATGTTGCTTAGATTTGATCCTTCTATCACCTCCCATGTTTGTACACTACCCTGTATACATAAATATGAAAAAACTATATTTTTCTCCGAGCGACGCCGGGTACTTCAGCTAGTATATATATAAAGGATGTTTGTGAGTGAGTTTGTGTCTTATACAAATCTACAGTTTTATTCCGATCTTGAGAAACTTTTTCATACTTGACCTTGAAAGCATCAGGAAGGTCACTGTCTTCCTCAGATTTCGAATAAATAAGAATTATTGATAAAAAATTTATATTCATGACCATGGCAAGGCATATTAATGAGAAATATCTCATGACCAACAATGCAAGGAAAAGTTTGTCCAACAATAGTTATCAACAATGGTGTCAACACGCAATGCACCAACACTATGCATGGATCAACAATTTGTATAAGAAACAAACAAGCCTACAAACCCATAAACTGATCCAAAAACAAACATCCTTCTTTACATATTTACTAGCAGAGGTACGGCGTTGCCCGGAATAATTATACTTTCAGGTAAACAGAACAATCTCAAAAAATAAATTATAACTCCCAATTGGTTAAATAATATCTCAATCAATACAACACACAGCAAAGGAACTATCCATTCTACGAAAAATACGAAAAACAGGAATTCTAGGTGATATACCAGGACTTTATCTATATTCTTCTTGACTTGCCTCACCACTGCGGAGCATCACCAGATATTTTAGACTCAAGTTTTTCTTGCCCTTGATGTAGAAGCTCTTACACCTTCTTGCTTTATTTAAAGCTCCCGTTGTTCAGTTGTTTCAAATGCCCGTATAGCTTTTTCTGTTTCAGTTGCAGAGTTTCTCTGACCAATACTTGTTCTTTGTCTTTCCTTTCCAGACACATAATTTTTTGCCAGTCGTCTGGACGTTTGATAGGCAGCTCAAGGGAGACACGCATGGCTCCTTTGCCTCATCAAGAGACGCTGCATTATTAATGTTCTGTCACTGCATCATCATTTTAGGCTCATTATTAATAATTCTTGGAAACGAACGTTCAATCATCGCATTATCAGCATCTCAGTTACCAAATATACACATTCCTACAGAATATAGTCAAAATGTATTTTTATGAAGTGTTTGGATCTGATGTGCGACCAAATAAGCTACGTGATAACCCCGGCGTGGCTGGGACTTCTTTTTGAATTAAATTTTGCAATATCTTAAAAATAAATAATGAAAACGCTTAGAAATAATACAGTAAAAATTTCTAATCAAAATTCGAAAAAAAATTTGTTAAAGGCTCACAATTGATGGACCTGTCCAAGGATGCCACTGCTGGTCTAAATAATTTTTTACTCAAGTAATCTTACTTTAGATACACACTTCATTTTATTTAGCAATTTCCACTCTTCTTGATGTCTTGAAGCAAAATTGGCTATTCATCACTTTGTGTAATCTAGCACTCGCCGATTCTTCTTTTTACTTGCTTAGCATTTGCTCAATACAGCACGGAGCTACAGAAAATGCTTCTTCTGTGGTCTTTCCACTCTTTCTCAATAGTCTGCTAATTCTCCATTATCTCCAGTTACTGATCATTTTTAAATATTTTGAAGAAATTGTTAGGTGCTAAGTACTCTCTTTTCTAAGAAAAGCCTGAATGAAGGAATTCTATGCATTGTTAAAAATTGAAACTTATCTATATTGTTAAAAATTGAAAGTTTGCCTTGCATTGTTGGTTATGAGATATATATTGTTAGTCCGTGCACACAGTGAATTGCGTGTTGACAACATTGTTGATACCTATTGTGGCATAAACTTTGCCTTTGATTGTTGGTCATGAGATATGTATTGTTAGTCCCTGCATAGTGTTGGTGCATTGCGTGTTGATACTATTGTTGATACCTATTGTTTCACAAATTTTGCCTTGCATTGTTGGCCATTTTTTACTTTGCCATACATATGAATATCGATTTTTTATCAATACTCATTATTTTTTCGAAATCTGACGTAGAGAGTGACCTTCCCCATGCTTTGAGGTTCAAGTATACAAAATTTCATCAATATTTGAATAAAACTGTAATTAAAAGTGTAGATTTGTAACAGACTCAACCACAAACAAACATCCTTCTTCTTGAATTGTCTCAGATCAAAACAATGTCCATCTTCATCACTGGATAATTTAGACCTAAGTTTTACTTGCCCTTGATGTAGAAGCTCTTATAATCTCTTGCTCTATTCGAAACTCCGGTTGTACAGATGTTTCCAATGCCCTTATAGCTTTTTCTGTTTTATTGGCAGAATTTCTCTGACCAATACTCGTTCTTTCTCTTTCTTTTCCAGACACATAAATTTTTGCCAGTCGTGTGGACGTTTGATAGCAAGCTCAAAGGAGACACGTCTGACTTCTTTGCCTCCTCAATAGACGATTCCTTACTTTTGTTTTGTCACTCTATCATCATTTTATGCTCATTATTCAAGGAAACGACCGTTCAATCATCGCATTATCAGCATCTTAGTTGTCAAAATATTCGCATTCACACAGAATATTGTCCAAATGTTCGATTTTCTGTGCTACCAAATAAGCTAACTGACAACCCCAGTGTGGCTCTGACTCTTTGTTTGTTTTTTTCATTAAATTTTAAAATATCTTAAATATAAACGCATGAAAACGATTAGAATTAACTTAACAAAAATTTTTAATGAAAATTCGAAAAAAAAAATTTTTTAAAGGTTCACAATGGATGGACCTCTCCAAGTATACCATTGCTAGTCTATATAATTTCTTAGTCACGTAATCTTACTTTAGATGTACACTTCATGTTGTTGCAATTCCCACTCATCTCTCGCTGTCCTGAAGCAAAACTTGTCCATTCATCACTTTGTGTAATATAGTGGTCGCCGATTCTTCAATTTATGTGCTTACCATTTTTTCAATTCAGCACGGAGCTAAAGGAGTGCTTCCTCTGTCGTCTTTCCATTCTTACTCAGTAGTCTGCTAACTCTCCATTATCTCCAGTTCATGGTCATTTTTAAAGATTTTCAAGAAATTGCTAAGTGCTAAGAACACTCACTTCTAAGAAAAGCCTGAATAACAGGAATTCTTTGCACTGTTACAAATTGAAACTTTATTTATTGCATTGCATGTTGATACCTTTGTTGATTCCTATTATTCCACAAACTTTTCCTTGCATTGTTGGTCATGAGATATATATTTTTCATCCGTGCAGAGTGTATGTGAATTGCGTGTTGATACCATTGTTGTTAAGTGTTGTTGCCAAACTTTGCCTTGCATTGTTGGTCATAAGACATTTCTCATTATTATGCTTTGCCATATTCATCAATATCGATTTTTATGAATAACTATTATTCTTTCGAAATCTGACGTAGACAGTGACCTTCCTCATGCTTTGAAGGTCAAATGTGCAAAATTTCATCAAGATCGGATTAAAACTACAGATTTGTATAAAATACAAAATCACAAACAAACATCCTTCTTTATATATACAGATAAAAAGATAGACTTGCAGAGGACTCGGCGTTGCCCGGAGTAATTATACTTGTAGGTAAGCAGAACAATCTCAAGAAGTTAAATTATAACTCCAAATTGATTAAATAATAACCCAATCAGTTCAACACAGAGAGAAGGGGCTATCCATTCTAAGAAAAATGCGAAAGATAGAAATTCTAGGTGCTATACTGGGACTTTATTGGATACAGTAATAGTTTCTTCGCGGGTAATTCGAGTAAACAAGGAATTTATTTTTATAATGGGAACGAACTATTAATAATAATAATAATAATAATAATAATAATAATAATAATAATAATAATTTAATTTAATAATTTAATAATAATGTGACAACAACAGGGGAGGGGGAACCACCAGATAAACCGGAAGTCCAAACCCGATGTTGTCCCCCAACAGGCGAAAAGCCCAAAACCGGGTTACTGAATATACATTTAAAAGAAAAAAAATAAATGCAAGTAAAATAATAAAATTAATAATATAATAAAACAGTAGCAATACAACAGCAATTATAATAAAATTAATTATGAAGATATCATAAATTAGTAATATTAATAATACTAACTAAAAACTAGAAAGCAGAAAGAATAACTTCCTTTTGTCCAGAAGAGAATTCGTCGAATTTAACTTTTAATTTGTAAAACGGATCAATATTCGATAAGTTAGTTCTCCATTTTCTTAAAGATAACAGCACCTTACTTTGCCTCTTTACTGGCGAATAACAAGATTGAAACGTAAGTCAGGCACACAAATGCTCCCTGAAATAATTCGGGAGAAGGTTTTGTACATAAAAATATGATAATTAACAGATAAGTCGAAAATGGAGGAATTATTTTCCAACAACTTATTATGTGGAAATTTGAATTTTAAAAACTTATAAAAATTGTTTACTTTTTTTTTACAACAAGATAAAATTTTGCGTATTGCCTGAATACCAGATCCAATTGCCATACATAATTTTTGACAAATTAATAATAATAATGTAAATGCAAATTTCAATTTTAATTTTTTTATGTGTGAACAAAAATATTTCAGAATTAACCTTTAACAACCAACACTAAACACAATTTTAAAAAGACTTAATTTTAATAAAGATGCAAAGTAATCATTAGTGGAAGTAATCACATAAACTAAATACAGTAATTCATGTTGAGTATTTCGTCAAGTAAACACGGTAATTAAACCAACATGAATTATGAAGACGAAATGAAAAGTTTGAGAGTTGTTTTTGTTTTGTTTACATAAATACTGGCTTTACCATATTTTCGGATAAAGGCGGAAAATGGAGACTGTATAATATCATCTGTCTTAATTGTTTAATCTATTTCGTCTTGAACTTTTATTTGATATTGAACTGCCGCAATCCTCCAAGTTTAGTTAATTCTTATTTACGTGCGATATTTCTGGTAAAAAAATTTTCACGAAATGCACACCAGTCAAGATCTCTCTAATGAAATTCGTCAATGTATTACGTTATGGTCTGTATGTATTTATTAATTCAAATCAATAGCAATACGAAACCCTATCTAGAAAATGTTTATCGACATTATATTGCCATCTTATTATGATTTTTAAATTTATAAAATTTAATTTTATAAAATAAATAATTCATTTTGATTAGGTCCGGATCCAAGCATTTTTATTATTTTGTATATATTTCTACACAGTTTATTGTTTAATAAAAAGTAATGGTAGAGTTCGATAGTTTTCAATAAAGTGCCCGAGAAATTGACTTGAAAAAAATGCCTTTTTACATCCTCTAAATAAAATTAAAATTCAAATATTATTCTGTTATGAAGTCGAAGAAATAAACTAAAAAATAAAATTTATAATCAAATTAATTTTTAATAAAAATAAAAGTATTTAAACTTTATATAAAAATCCGGTTGTGTGTCAGTTGGTCGAGTGTCAATTCGTCGAGTGTCAATTCCTTGGAGTGAATTTGTCGAACGTCATTTCGTCGATTGTGTCAGCTGGTCGGGTAGTTAGTTCGTCGGTGGTCAATTCGTCGAGGTGTCAGTTAGTCAGGCGGTCAATTTGTCGCCCGGGATGTATTCGTCGGGTGTTTCAGTTGGTCGAGATAATAATAAATAGTCGGGAAAAACTTTCATAAAATTTATTAACAAAAAAATCTTTGTTATTAATTTTATTACTGGAAAGGTAACAATAAATGCCTTTACTGTTAAAAATCAGTAATTAAATACAGCTTTTGTAAACAATGTGATACAGAGGCTAAAATGAATTGTAGCTACAATAAACATGATCTTGTTGACAAATGGGCAGGACATTTGCCCCAAACTGCTTAAACCGCTTCAGTATCCTTCATTTGCAGAATGAAATAATAACTGTATAAAATTAATTATCGGACAAATTGAATACTTACAAGAAAATTTAATTTTTATTAAGTAAAAATTAAATAATAACATAAATATTAAGTTCCATGAGGTTGCCAAAACTTTTAATATCCTGTGGCCGATTTACCAAGTTTCACAAAGGAATCAAGCCAAAAACTGTAGACACAACTATACAAAGAAAAATAACTCCGAAAACAATATTCCACATAATAAATTTCAATGACTCCGATGTACATTTCGGAAACAAGGTTTCCATCAGTGAGTCAGTCACTCACTGATGATGGAAACTTTGTTTCCGAAATGTACATCTGAGTCATTAAAATTTATTATGTGGAATAGTGTTTGTGGAGTTATTTTTCTTTATACAAAATTCACGTTGGGCTCTTTGTTCCAACTTGATATCCACATATTCGCAGACTAGCATATGCACATATACATAACGACACCAATTTCTTTTACAAAGAAACAGATTTGCTCTTTAACCACAACAATTTCACCATCAAATTGTTGTGGTTAAAAAGCATATCTTTTTTTTTTTGTAAACTTTAACTATCCACTTGAAGAGGTACTCCGTTCTTTTACTATTTTGTTAACACCAACTTTACCAATGTTAACAGATACCTATGTAATTAGTTTAACTTCCTGCAATCCAAAGAACCTGAAAAAAAATATTTTTATTAAATGATCATTAAAAATAATGAAAATTATCTTATAATTGCGTCTAATCAGAGGCGAAGCTAAGAAACATGAAAACGGGTATCAGAAGGAGGAGTGGAAACTGAGGAAAAAATGAGAGTGAGAAGAGATGTTAAAAAAAGGTTATTAAGAGCTTTATATACAGGGTGTCTCATAATTCCTGGTACAAACTTTTAGGGGAGGTAGTATGAGTGATTCTAAGCAAAAATGTTCATACGGACAAGGGTCCCAATTTGAACGATGACTGAGATATGAACAGAAATAAAAATGCCGCCACCAAGACCAACATATTAATAACTCAGGTTCCGGAACGCGTAGAATAATGAAATTTGGGGAAATAATAGGGTACGTAAAACCGTGTATGCCGTTAAAATTTGAACGAATTCCAACGAGCAGTTTCCGGGTTACGCAGTCAAAATTTTAACACGTGCTAATTTTGAATACGTAACTCGGAAACTACTCGTTGGAATACGATTAAGTTTTAACGGCATACACAGTTTTTAAGTTACTCCCCAAATTTCTTTATTCTAGGCGTTCTGGAACCTGAGTTATTAACATGTTGATCTTGGTGGCGGTATTTTTATTTCTGATCATATCTCAGTTATCATTCAAATTCGGACCCATGTTCATATGCAATTTTTTGTTTAGAATCACCTATATTACCTCCCCAAAAGTTTGTACCAGGAATTTTGGGACACCCCGTATAAAAGTATTAGACATGATGTAACACAATTCCCTTACAATTAATAAGCTCTGGGCATTTCTAGATGATAGATTCATTCAAACTATCCAATTGTCCACAGTACAGTTCCAAATTCACTGTTTCTTTGATGGGAGCTTGAAAACCATTCCCATCAACGTGAAATTTTGTGTTAAATTTGGGAAATCGGCAATAGGATATAAAACTCATGGAGCTTAATATTTATATTATTTAATTTTTACTTAATAAAAATTGAACTTTTATATATGCTCAATTTGTCCGATAATTAAATTTATACAGTTAATAATTTCATTTTTAAAAAGAAAGATACTGAAGCGGTATAAGCAGTTTGGGGCAAATATTCGGGCCCCTTGTCAACAAGATCACGTTTATAGTGGTTACAATTCACTTTACCTGGTATATCACGTTGTTTACAAAAGCTGTATTTGAATACTGTTTTTAACAGTAATGGCATTTATTGTTAACCTTTCAAGTAATTAAATTATAACAAAAAAATTTTTCGTTAATAGATTTTATTAAATTTTTTTCCGATCATTTATTTATTTTTTCGACCAATTGAAACACCCGACGAATTGGTCTCCGACAAATTGACCGCCCGACCAACTGATACAGTCGACGAAATGACGTTCGACGAAATGACGTTCGACGAATTGACTCCGACGAATTGACGCTCGACGAATTGACCCTCGACGAACTGACCTGATACCAAAAGTACAGTATAATCAAAACATTATTCTGTCCATCTTCATTGAGTTTCCCTCACTTCTGACCACACAATAGGAGTTAACTTAATAAACCAAACGTGCTTTATGTATCGATGATGGACAAATGCATTTAAGTTTAAAAAAAACTGACTTCAGGTTTGGTCAAGATAATCGATTTTATGCCTAATTCTTCACGTTTTAACAATTTAAAAGCAGGTTTTTTCAGATATCTCGAGAAAATAAATAGTAAAATGGAGCTTTTAACAAGCTCTATTCATCGAGGTATAAATGGTATCAATCAGATTTTTCATTGCAATATTATATCCTGTTTTGAAAATTTCGATTTCAATTTTAATTTCATTTCAATCTTACCTAATAAAAACGTTATTCTGTCCGCCATCACTGACTTTCTCTCACTTCTGACAAACCATAAGAGTTATCTTGATGAAACAAAAATGCTCTATAGGTCGATAATAGATAATTAAAATGCATTTAAGTTAAAAAAAATAATGACTTCAGATTTGGTCAATATAATCGATTTTTTTTGACAAATTCTTCTCATTTTTAATTAAAAAAAAGGTTTTTAGTTACCTCGACAAAATAAAGAGTGAAATGTATCTTCTAATTAGCTCTATTCATCGAGGTATAACTGGTACCAATCAGATTTTCATTGCAAAATTATAGCCTTTTTTGAAAACTTCAAGAGTAAAATATTAATATTTTTAATTTAGTAATTTTAATCCAACTGAAGAGAGCAGAGAAGCAGAACAACTCATTCCAACTTTAAATTCTCAAACAAAGAGCTGCTTTTGCAAGGATCAATCATTCAGTTTGTGATGAAAATGCCACAACTCGATTATTCTATCTTGATGGACCTGGTGGTTCTGGAAAAACCTATCTTTATAGAGTTATAATGAATTTCATCCAAGGAAATGGAGATAAATTCTACTCATCTGCTACAACTGGAATTACAAAAGCACTCATGAAAGATAGTAGAACAGTTCATGGCAGTTTTAAGTTGCCAGTTCCATTGTTTGAAAATTCAACATCAAAATTTTAGCTGTCGTTTCTTTAAGGTAAAGATGTTTTAGAATCTAAACTTATAATCATCGATAAAGGATAACAGAATTCATCAGACATAACTTAACAAAACTGAAACTTAACAAAACAGACTGAGATGCATGGATAATTTCTTGAGACATGGAGTTTAAAACGATCCGACTAAACGATGATTTGGTTTGTTTGTTGGAATATTTGGCGTCGACTACTAAGGTCATTTTGTGCCTTTTACACAAGTTATATCTGTACGCAGCCCGGGGACAAACACAAACATCCATCCTGATGGCGGGATTCGAACCCACGACCAAGTGGACTCAGGAACTAGAAAGCCTACGCCCTAGCTGTCATCTGGTAAATGAGCAGAGTCGGAACGATAAACGATAATTTTATTAACGATATATTACAGTGGAAGCGTAATTACAGCTTACAGAAATCATGGTTTGGCCACCGTCTATAAACAGTCTCTTCCCTGATCGTGAAGACAGCTCGTCTCAATGTCGAAGTTCGTTAGCTGGCGATCTCGTTGTCGCAAGCGGGACAGAAGACCGAACAGACGTCGACTAGACGCCAGAAGTAGTAAGTATCGATTGGATACGGTAAATGGTAAGATTCGACTGGATGACACCAGAAGAAAGCAGTGCGTAGGACGGAGTAGCGAGTTGAACGCCACGTCACGCTGACTCACAAAACGACGTCTGCGCTTGAAACGTGCGATTAACTTGTGAACTTTCCCTGTTCGGGAATAGCTCTACGAATCGAAGCACCCTAGTGCAGCCAAAGGACACAACAACGTAGCACAAACACTTCGTTTAAGGTGCAGATTTGATGACTCTCGATATGATGCACAGATAAACACCTATCTGTAGAGAACACTAAGCACAGGTAAAAGTAGCCAAAAAGTAGCTTTAATAATTAGGGTTTCGAGCTGTTTGAAGCATAAAAAAAACTTAGGCACTGTCGGAAAATCACACACTCAAAGCACTGACATAAATCATTAAACGCTCTGCACCAAAATCAATAAGCACCGCCAATGAAGGCGCATTAAATAGCACTGGTAGACTCAAAGGACACTTAACACTGCACAAACAAAATAACCCAGCAAATACTATACTGGATGCATAAATAAAACACTTTAAATAAAACACTGTCGTAGCTTTAGCACTGACAGAGTAAAATAGAATCGCTTCAGCTGCACTGTGAAAGCTAACTACCACAAACAATGACGAACAGGAAAGCACCGCCGGATGCTAGGTCACTCCTCGTTGTGCGTGCCATCCTGTTAAAGGAGCAAATCCAATAATTGATTAAACATATCTCCGAAGTGAAACTAAATGCTTATGATAGTTAACATATAGAATCCGGAGAAATGTTGTTAAAAAGAAGGGCGGAATCAGGGCGATCACGACGTCGACAATTTTCGCAAAAGTTCAGTCTCAAAGTTAGGAGTTCGGAATTATAATTTACTGCTGAACCTGGGAGAACGAAGTCGGCGGGTTCGGGAAAAATTCCTCCGGTTTCTCCAGCGAAAAATGACACCACAGAGAAGGGGAATATTCCTACCATACGTCACCTCTCATCTCGCAGGCCATTCGTTTCAAGAGCGGCTCTCACCAGGAAAGCTCCGTTGTTTTCGCTTAGTTCGCAATTAATCACTGTTACGTGTAGAAAGTTCAGGTTTCCAACCTGGGCTGATATATAGAGTTCATCAATGCATCTCTCTCTTGGGATTTTATCCCATCAACCTCGTTGACGATAATGGATGCGGCCTCTGCTTGGTGGCTTGCATTCAGAATTGTCGGGGTGAACATACGAGCTCCGTCCTTTGCCTCTGATACGGTACTCTCGACATTTGTATGAAATTCTGCTGTCCCCTGCTTGCTCAAATAATCCAATAATAACGGTTCGTCAATGTGTCTCCCTTGGCATTTTACCCCATCGACCTCGTTGATGATAACGGATGCAGCCTCTGCTTGGCGGCTTGCATTCTAAGTGGTCGGGGTGAACACACGAGCTCTGTACTTTGACTCCGTTACGGTCGTCTCAACGTTTGTACGGAATTCTGACGTTCACTGCTTGCTCAAAAAATCCCTCGCGGGATCAGTCGTCAAGGTAATTCCACTGTCTTCCTTGCAGAGCAATTTTTCACTCCGTACTGCATAGATGGTCGCTGGACTCTAATTCCTTCCTGGCGAATGGTTTGTTCTCCCTTGCTCTCTCTTGTGGCAGGTTGCAATAACAATTAGTGAATCCTTGCCATTCCAAAAGATAAAGTCATCATTCATCCAAATAGCCTCTGCTGGCTCGCTGCCTACAGAAAAACTCGTCGATGAGGCCCTTACATCTATGCAGATTGGATTCGGGTTCCCATGTTTTTCTTTTTCCCCTTTACATCTAGTAATCTTTCGACTGTATAAACATTAAGGTATTGGGGATCTGGTCCTGGTCTAGGTTTCTGCCTTTCCTTCTTTTTGAACTTACTTAAGAAGGAGCAATGGAAAACTTTGCTTCGGCAACCCCATTTCCTTTGTATCTCTAATAACGCTGATACTTTATTGATAATTTGGCGAATTTTGAATGGCCCTGCAAGTATACTGTAGAGCTTCTTGCCGATAATTCCTTTGCGTTGTCTAATCCTAGAAGCTCGGACTAATACCCAGTCTCCTACTTTCTTCTTAAATCGCTTATTCTTAATGTTGTAATTTTTCGCATATCTTTTGTTGGCCTTCATGATACACTGCTGAGCCTTCTTCAGTATAGTTTTAAGACGTGATCTATGGGTGTTTGTTCACTTCCTGAAACGTGTATTTAATGATCGAAGTAGGAATTTCAACTTCTTTCACCAAATCACACATGTAAGGTGTCATCCCCGTTGCTTCCGATATTGAAGAATTTATAGCAATTTCCATGGCAACGAGGAACTCTTCCCAATCACTTTTATTGTCTCCGCAAGATCAGCACTAACAAGAACACTTAGGCACTGTCGGAAAATCACAAACTCAAAGCACTTACATAAATCATTCAATGCTGTGCACCACAATCAATAAGCACTGTAGCACTGACACTGCTGATAAAGGCGCATGAAATAGCACTGGTAGAATCAAAGGACAGTTTACACTACAAACACAAAATACACCAACAAATACTATACTGGATGCCTAACCAACCTTTGATTGGTTCACTTTAAATAACAAACTGTTGTAGCTGTAGCACTGACACAGATAAATAGAATCGCTTCAGCTGCATAGTGAAAGCTGAATAACACAAACAATGACGAATAGGAAAGCACCGCCAGAATGTTGGTTGTTGCTCGTTGTGCGTACTATCCTATTAATGAAGCAAATCCAATAATTGATTAAAAATATGTCTCCAAAGTGAAACTTAATGCTTATCATAGTTAACATATTGAATCCGGAGAAATGTCGTTAAAAAAAGAGTGGAATGACGCTATCGACAAATGTTACCAAAGTTCCGTCTCAAAGTTAAGAGTTCGGAATTTTAATTTACTGCTGAACCTGGGAGCACAAAGTCAGCAAGTTCAGGAAAATTTCCTCCAGTCTCTCCAGTGAAAAATGACAGCATCGAGAAGGGGAGTATTCCTACCATACGTCGCCTCTAGTCTCACGAGCTGTTTGTTTCATAAGCAGTTCTCGCCAAGGAAGCTCCATTGCTCTCGCTTAGTTCGCACTTAATCACTGTTACGTGTAGAAAGTTCAGGTTTCCTACCTCGGCGGATATGTACAGTTCGTCAATGCGTCTCTCTTGGTACTTTACCCCGTCGACCTCGTTGATGATAATGGATGCAGCCTCTGCTTGGCAGTTTGCATTCAAAATTGTCGGGGGGAACACACGAGCTCTATACTTCGACTCCGATACGGTCGTCTCAATGTTTGTACGGAATTTTGACGTTCACTGCTTGCTCGAAGAATCCCTCGCGGGATCAGTCGTCAAGGTAATTCCGTCGTCTTCCTTGCGGAGTAATTTTCCACTCCGTGCTGCGTAGATGGTCGCTGAACTCCTCTTCCTCCTCGGTGAATGGTTCGTTCTCCCTTGCTCTCGCTTGTGGCAGGTTGCAATAGCAATTAGTGAATCCTTGCCATTCCAAAAGATAAAGTCATCATCCATCCAAAAAGCCTCTGGGGAATTTTATTGCAATTGTCTTTTTCGGTTCGACTGTCTTGCCCCCCTCTCATCGCTCTCTCTCCTTACTCCTCTTCACCCCCGTTTCTCGTGATCTTCTCGAGTTGATCTTATTGTTTTCCTTCACCTATGTAGGCGGAGTCGAGCGATACCATTTACCACGTGACACTAGCTCTCTCGGCCATCTGACCGGCCCGACTAAACGAGACAAGCCATTTGAAAATAAGTTGACAGTCATTATAAGAGATTTTTCGAAAATGCTTACCGGTAGTTCCAAGAGGAACAGCAACAGAATTTATTCAAGCATGAATCATAATCATCATATTTATGGCAATCATCTTTCATAAGCAGATCAAGACGATTTCATTGAGTGGCTTCTTAAAATTGGTTCTGGAATTTTTTCTAGAATTGAAAATTTTGATCGCAATTTAATTGAAATTCCAAATGAAATGGTTGTCTCACCTGAGACTGATATAATTTTTACAATTTTTGGAGCTGATGTACAATCTCTCTCATCTGATGATTTATCAAATTGAGTAATCTTATGCTCAACAATAATTGCTGCTCTCACAATGAAAAACGAAATTATAGATCGAATGGAAGGGAATAAATTATATTCAAAATTAATAACTCAGTCGTAGCAGATCCAAATGATCACATATCTAATCATGTTACGATAGAAATGCTGAATTCATTGACTCCACCAGGAATTCGACCACATATCTTTCACATAAAAATAGGAATGATTGCCATGCTAATAAGAAATTTGAGTAAAAAAAAAAAGGATTTTGCAATGTAGAAATAGACTTTAATAGCCACATCATGTCATAGACTTTAATTCAAGCAAAAATTGTAATGAAGCAAATAGAAATAAAATTGTTATAATTCCAAGAATCGATTTAACTCAAGTGATTTCAATTTGCCTTTCGTACTTAAAAGGTGTAAATTTCCAATTATTCCTTCTTTTGCTATCAGTATAAATAAGAGTCCAGGACAATCGTTTTCTCATGTAGGGTTAAATTTAATCGAACCTGTATTTTCTCATGGTCTAATTTATGTCGCTTTATCACGTTCAGAATTTATAAGCAATATAAAAAAATTGTATCCATGATATTCCTCAAGAACAAGGGAAACTGATCAGAAATAGTGATAGAACTTTCACTAAAAATATGATTTATCGTGATGCTTTGTAATACAGTATGTTGTTTAAAAGAAATCGATTTTTTTCCTGATTTTATTAAATAACACAATTGCATGGCAAGTGTAGCACAGCCGAGCGAAGCAAGGCCAACAACTAGTACACTAATAAATAAAATTTAAGAATCAAATGTTTATGAACACAAAGAGATTTTAATTGAACCCGCGAAAATAAACGTGGAACTGGGGAACAAAGTGAAAACTGGAGGAGCCTGCCCTGTCATCCAATTTCGCCTGTCATATTCTGGCCTTTCGCCTACTGCTTTCAACAACTGGCTGGAGATGCTGGCTCTGATGTCATCACAGCTTTCAAATAACGCCCACAGCGAAGCTCGGAAGTGTCTGCCGAATGATCCCAGCAAGTCAAGGCAACACTTCCTGTGTCCACCGAATACATCGCCCCAGAGATTACAGGCCAAGCCATTACGACACAAGAACACTAACTGTGTGTTCATTTTCAACTCGACTTTTAGGCCAAACTAGCCGAAATCCATCAGACTTCTTATCTGTCGACCCCACACTCTGACGAGGTGAAAACGGACATGCCCTGTGACCTTGTGCAGGCCGTGTCCGTCAATGTATTGGCCCCTTAAGATATCTTTGAATAATTGAATACCTGATATTTCATTAAGAAGTTTGTAATTTATTATTTATGATAGTTTTTATAGGAAATAAATGCTTCTCTTTCATTCAGTATTTATTATTCTCCCATTAATACCCATTTCATGTCATGAAAACAGGAGCCTGGTTTTGGAACACTTTTTGAAATGTTAAACGAGAAATGTTTTGGAAATTTTTTTTTAACGTTTGTAATAGTGAGATCGATCCAAAAAGTAACTTAACTAGCGATATGTATCAGTATATTTTTCTTCGTAGTTTTGCTGCGCGCTTCAAAACCAAAATGGGAGCCTGCTTTTGGTCTCTCTCCTTTATTGTTTAGAATTTCTTTTAGCAAAGTATGAAAAAATCTTTAAGAGTATTTTATACAAATTATTATTTATTACAGTTCCTATGGGGAAATTGTCCAATGAGACTCCATTGTCGTTTTCATTCCTTTCAAAGTGGCGGCGAGTCATCGCCAAAGGAGCTGTTGTCCCCACTCTGTTCATCACACGCCTCCAGGTAAACATCTTCAATATCTCACTTTTATTGCCTAAAATTCATGAGTCCAAATCTTTCAAAATAAAAGGGAATAAAAGAAGAAAGAAAACAAGGAATGATATTTGACTAAAGCCAGGAAACTTTACACGGTATTCAAATAAAGAAAATATTAAAAAACTTTTATCATATAATGTTCACAGAGTAAGATGGAGAGAGGAATTTGCAGACACGGAAATACGAGTAATGCACAACTTTTTTATTTGCTTTGTATCTTATACGTACATTTCTCCTTTATGTAATGCACTATTCACTTTTCGACATAGTCCCCATCCCTTTCCATGCATTGCGCCAAGGCATGACTAGTCAGATGAACCCATCGGAGAGTAATTAATTGTTTGTTGTCGACACAAGGATTGAATGGCGGCTTTAGACCCTCTTCTGCATTACGATAACGGCCGCTCACACACGATCTTTACACGCAAGAGATGTTGCAGCGCTTATAGTTCAAAGATGAAAAAATGCAGTTCAGAGCTGAAAGACTAGATGAAAGATTTTTTTACTTTGCGAATTTCACCATTTCCCAAAGAAGAAAGCGCACCTTAAGGGACATGAGTTGCCTCCTGACAACGAAATGAAAGATGACATTCAATCATCGTGTCGACAATAACCCTGGAATTTCTCTCCGACGGGCTCACCTGAATAGTCATGCATTGGCGCAATGCGTGGAAAAGGATGGGGCAAGGCCGTAACCAGGTAAGTGCAGAGGGCTCTCGCCAAGAAAGCTCTGTTGCTTTCACTTAGTTCGCAATTAATCACTGTTTCCTACCTGCGCTGATATGTACAGCTCACCAATGTGTCTCTCTCTCAGTGTTTTACCCCCGTCAACCTCGTTGACGACAATGAATGCGGCCTCTGCTTGGTGGCTTGCATTCACAATTGTCGGGGTGAACACACGAGCTCCGTCCTTTGACTCCGATACGGTAGTCTCGACGTTTTTACAGAACTCTGCTGTCCCCTGCTTGCTCAAATAATCCCTCGTGGGGTCAGTCGTCAAGGTAATTCCGCTGTCCTCCTTGCGGAGAATTTTCCACGCTGAACTGCGTAGACGATCGCTGACCTCCTCTTCCTCCCCGACGAATGGTTCATTCTCCCTTGGTCTCGCTCGTGGCGGGTTCCCCCCGTTTCTCATGATCTTCTCCAGTTAATCTCGCCGTTTTCCTTTACATACGTAGGCGGACTCGAGTGATGCCATTTACCACGTAACATGCTCGCCCCTGACTCCATCAACTGAGATGATCCTTGGATGGCGTATATCAGTGCAAGATTCTCCTGTAGCATGGCTTGCTGCCTACAGAAAAACTCGTCGATGAGGCCCTTACATCTATGCAGATTGGATTCGGATTACCATGACGGCTAGTTGTAACCTTTCTATTTGATCAAAATCTTCTTTTGGGCTTTTTCCCCTTTACATCTAGTAATCTTTCGACTGTATACACATTACGGTATTGGGGATCTGGAATTGGTCCTGGTCTAGGTTTCTGCCAATTCCAGGAGCAATGGAAAACTTTGCTTCAGCAGCCCCATTTCCTTGGTATCTCTAATAACGCTGATACTTTATTGATAATTTGGCGAATTTTGAATGGCCCTGCAAATTTACTGTAGAGCTTCTTGCCGATAATTCCTTTGCGTTGTCTAATCCTAGAAGCTCGGATTAATACCCAGTCTGCTACTTTCTTCTTAAATCGCTTATTGTTAATGTTGTAATTTTTCGCATATCTTTTGTCGGCCTTCATGATAAGCTGCTGAGCCTTCTTCAGTATATTTTTAAGACGTGATCTCTATGGGTGTTTGTTCATCTCCTGAAACGTGTATTTAATGATCGAAGTAGGAATTTCAACTTCTTTCACCAAATCACACTTGTAAAGTGTCATCCCCGTTTCTCCCGATGTTGAAGAATTTATAGCATCCCCCCCCCCCGAAATTGGCCACCATGTCAACTAAATCTGTTAAATGGGGAACCCATACCGAAAAAAAAACTGTGTATGGCCCCGGGATGGGGACTATGTCGAAAAGTGAATAGTGCATTACATAGAGGACAAACGTAGGTATTAGATACCAAAATAATTTTGAAAATCTGTTAACAAATTAAAAAGTTATGGCGTAGAAGGCAAAAATTCTTGAGCAACTGTCGTAGGTGATGGGTGATATTGCAGTATTAGCAAAAAGTAAGAGGATCTGTGGTGATGCTCAAAAAGATTCTGATAATTTTTGACATAAAGATAACGTCACTATAAAATTTGTAGTGTTCCTCTGTTTTACTTTAACGTTCCCCTACCGAGTGCAACATGACTTGGCAATCCTCTGGCATCCATTGTCTCCTCACGCTGCGTGAGAACAGGAAATGAAAGGAAGACATTCTCTTCTGCGCTTTAACAGGGCACATGGGCCAACCCTCGAGTCACTGGTTACTCTTCTGAGGACGCTCTCTATCAGGCAAGCGGGAGGCAATACTGTCACCGAATTCGGTGATCATGGATCACCAGAATCACAAAAGCAGTAAAATTGGTGTTGTAAAGTCTCTACCAATTTTATCGATAGAAACAGCACTATGGACCCCTTACTGAACAAAAGCAGTAAAGTAGCAGGGTAGAGCCTAACATCATCTAGCGAGGGCATAGCACATCATTTGAAAATTTACAACGGCAAACTGAGCAGAAAGAAGCTACGTAGAAGGAGAAGGAAGCATGGATGTGAAATAAATGGAAGGAAGCTATTTTCCGAGTATAAACCCATAGAGAAGCTTTATTCTAAATTAATCCAAAATTCATATGCTATGCTAAAGCAGTTATAAATAGTGATTATTCTTATACTTCCACGCATAGATATCAGAGTTTTCACCGTGGAGCCCTTTAAAAAATATATGCTCAGACAAAATGGTGAGTTTTTGTCCAACAAACGAGTTGATGGTACAAAGAATTATTCTAAGGGTCCCATGCAGGCTAGACGCAATTCTAAAAATGAATCTATGATTAAAAATAGTAGGCCAAGTGTTTCGCGATATTTCCCTCAGGTTAATAAAAATAATTTTCAAAGAACGGCAAATTCACGAAGGGGGAGGGGTGAGCGTGTCACGGAATTTGGTGATCATGGATCGCCAGAATCATACAAGCAGTAAAATAGCAGCGATGTACCTAATGTCGTCGAGGGAATAGTGAATGATTTGAAATTTATGAACGGCAAACGAGCAGAAAAAGGTTGCATAGAAGGAGAAGGAAGCATGGGCTTGGCGCACGCATGCGCGATTTAGAAAACAAAGAAAGAGAATTTTACTGGGTGAAAAGTGACAGGAAATTGGAAACGAAGAGTCATAGGGAATACCACTCTTACTTTCCCCTCAAAGGAACTAATTTGGGATTCATCTTTATCATCGAAGATAAAAGTACGATGCAGAACAGCTCTAGTGGTGTGCTAAGTGAAGGAGCATACTAAAATACTTTACTTGCTAACGAACTTCCCATTACAAGAATTTTAACAGAGATTAGTGAACTGTCGTCAGCGGGAATGCATATTTTGTCGCCCGAAAATGATACTAGAGAAACTGCGCTTCGTACAGAACTGAGTGTCTTAACGTTTCTGCAGAGATAAACTGCGTAGTAATTCATTCTCAGTTTCCTCGTCTACGTAGCCGAGAATTTTTACAGGTGTGTGGCAGCTATAGACATATAGTAAGCCCAAGAGCTCATAATGAAGAGTGAGTCTCTTCCATATTAAGGCTGGTCCCATCATCACGCACAAACTAGGGGGATTTTAAGGTGCTGCCATCTAATGGCATTTGTCAGCATCTCGTCGAAACTGAAACCTTTCGCGTTGCTGTTAAAAATAAGATTCGCGCGTTCACTTTGAATAGGGTTTAAAAATCAATAGAGTTCATGAAAATTAATACATCCTTACTAATATTTAAATTTTATTACAGTCTCTATGCGGATAATAGTAAAATAAGTTTTAATGCAGATTTGTATTAATAATTATGATAACAAACTTGACAACGCAGGAAGACATTGACAATATATACTAATTTCATTCCTTATGGTTTGGAAATGAAGCTTCTTCTTTCTGAATTTAGTCATTGAAAGAATATTAATAAATATTGTTTTTTTATTTTCTTGCTTTTTATATCTATAATAATTGTATATAATTGGATAGTTGAAGTGTAAATACTTTTCTGAAATCATAGTAACAATTAAAATATGATAGCATTTTCTGCCGTTTCATCTAATAAATAGTAAAAAAATTCCAAAATGAAATGAGAATCAAATCTTGTAAATATTTCGAGGAGCTTTAGCTGTGAATATTAAATTCGAGAATTTAAGTTCTAGCTAAGTTATTAGTAACCAACGGAAATTCATTTAATTCTTTCCAAATTTACGTCAATTTTATTGCTCTAATATTGAATGATTGAGTTACTGGGCCTCGACAAAACGATTTCACATGCGCGTGCCCATGTCACGATGCTTAAAAGATGATCATGAAAGTAGCAGTTTATTCATTTTTGACGAATCAATTGTTCTATGACATGCCATTATTTTGGTATTCTTTACGGTCACTGTTTTAGCGCGTGAATTCGAAAAAGGGGACCATGAAAAAGCCTGAAAAGTTGATACAGCCGAGCTAAGACTTTGATGGTCATATTTCTAAAAACATAATTTGAAACAATTAATCCGTTTTCAAGTAATCGTGCAAACAGCAGATGGTCGGACGACCAGATAAATATACAGTCCAAGCGTGCATTTTTATAAGTAGCTTTTTGCTAAAGCTCCTAATAAATAGCAAATTCTGGAGTAGATTTACCATTACCAACCGAACTACCCTATTTTCGATGATCACAGAACATTATATCAACGGACAAATGGACCATGACTAACCTACTCTGAAGAATACTAATTATACTATCCTGAACTTTAACAAACATTTTATACAATAACTGATGTATTCCCAACAAATTTCTATATTTTTTATTATTTTTCCTAATTATACTTTATTCCATCTAGAATTCATATAAATAAAGAAATAAATAATTTAAAAATCAGTTTGTCACACATCATCTGGTCTGAAACTTTTTTCAGTGCTTCATATCGTCACATTCATTTTGTTCAGTTTCATTTTGACACTCAAGTCAATTTGACTTCTTCCGTTCGTTTAGTCAAGTCATTATATCTGTACGTCCCAGAATAGATTTGACTCAGTAGACTGGACAAATTCAGCAAATTCCATTGAAATCGTCACATTCATTTCGTCCCAGAATTGTTTCGCCACTCTGTCGAATCGCCACATTCTGTTCGTCACATTCACTTCGTGACTTCACGTATTCAGTCAGCTACAAAAAGGTTTATGAATTATTAAAATCGGTGGAAGGATGGATCATAATACTGTTCCTATTAACTAAACAGGTGGTGGCCTTACAGTATAACAGAGGGACATCAGGAGTTCCAACTAGTTTCGCCATTTATTCCCGGCTTTGTCAAGGATATCCTTGTAAGGCCACCACCTGTTTAGTTTAATTATTAAAATGTTGCCGTGATACTCGTAGTCCCTTGTTCGAATCCAGGTCGCGAAATTTTTCCTTATTTTTTTCATTAATATCTTTAGCTTTTGTTTGGAGAATTAAATCCAGTTTTAATTATTGCTTACGTTCCAATTATGTTTAATTATTTAATTAGGTGGAACCCCAAAAGTACAATCTACTGAATCCCGGATAGCGTTGCACTCCTTATTTTTGTTATAACTAAATTTTATTTTGTGGGCTACATTGAGAGTACACTTCTTATGACGATAACAGAAACTGAATCGCTCTTTCCAGTAAAATCTTCTTTGTGAAAACTGATTTCCAGGGGTTTTATTTGCGTTATCGTCGTATAGCATCCAAGTTTCTCACCTTATCATAGTATGCTTCGCCTTATTGGGGTTCGATCAGAAGTACCGGTTTTTCAAAAAAAAGATTATGTGGAATGTCAACACGTGAGCAACGTATATCTGGCCATGAGAAAGTCAAGGAGACTTTAGATCAAGTCCAACAACCTTAAGAGATTGTCCTGAGACTTGTTGATTGACATAGCGAAACTAAGCTAAAGAGGAAATTGCAGTCTCTTGAACTGAAATGCAAATCTGTGTCTGATGGCATCAGCAGGATTCTTGGAATGAACACAATTTCAGTTTTGTATTTCCCTGTGATGACCATAGTCATGACCTCGATAACATGATGCTTCATGCTTTTCATGACTAACCTTGTTTCATTGCACAATCGTGGAAGCAGCATGACTCATCTCCTACTTGGAGGATTAGGTTGTGCAGTGGCATTCCAGGTGGCTGGACAAAGTTTAGAAACTCAGATGAAAACTCTACAGCTTTATTCTGATTGACAACAGTGTCAATAGATCGGAAAGAACTTGCTGTTTCAGGTAATATTTTTAGCAGATCTAGATTGATTTTTTCTAGCAGATCCTAGCATTTTTTCCAGGTTGATTTTTTCGACTTTATTTTGTGGAGCCAAAATCGCACGCTCACACAAAAGGTGGAGTCTTAGTAGTTTTTGTTTATGCTAGAAAAGACTTTTGCCTTGAGTTCATCTATTGTGCCAACCATCTGTTCACATGGCAGTTGATGCATGTTGAGCTGTTGGTAAAAAAAAAAAAAAAAAAAAAAGGCAATCCTCTGCTGCCAGTGGCAAACAGTTGCTGTAAAAAGTGCTCAGCTGTGAAGTCTTCAAACAGACGGGCTCTCTGGTGGTCTTCAGTCCAGTTTCTGAACATGTTATCACAGAATGGAGCTCTTCAAAGAAGCATTCAGCTCATCAGACTTTGTGCCTTTTGGGATGACGATTCCCGTCTGTTGAAAGTCACCTGCAAGTACCATATTCAGACTTTCCATGAGACTGTCACTGCCTCTGATGTCATTCAAAGTCTTGTCAACAACTTCCAGCACCTTGCGATAGGACATGGTGCACTCATCCCAAACAATGAGCCTTGTTTATTGGAAAACCATGGCCATGCCTGAATTCCTCGAAATGTTACATATTGAAGAATCTATTTTGAATGGCATCTTTCACCTCGTCATCAGAACGCAACTCTTGTTCCTTAAGGTGCACTTTCTTCGGGAAGTGGTGAAAGTCGCAAGGTGAAAAGTCTTTCATCTTTGAACCGCAGTTTTTCATCTTTGAACTGTAAACGCTGCAATGCCTCTGGCGAGCGTTATCGAGGTATAGAAGAGGGTCCAAAGCTGCAATTCAATCCTGGTGTCGACAAAAACCCGGAATTTCTCTTCGACGGGTCCACCCGACTAGTTACGCGTTGGCGCAATGCGTGGAAAGGGATGAGGACTATGTCGAAAAGTGAATAGTGAATTACATAGAGGACAAATGTAAGTATCAGATACAAAAAGGATTTTGAAAATCGGTTAAAAAATAAAAAAGTTACAGCCATGGAGGCATTACTTTTCGACCAACCCTCATAGATGATGAGTGCATCAGGGTAAGAAAAGAACCGCACTATCCAAGCCTGTGGAGGCTGTGCTATGATCTGGGGTTGCTTCTGTTGTTCTGGCCTGTGTTCTGCAATGTTATGCAACCGAGTGTTTGAATCTGCTGGATGATCAGGTCATTCTATTCTTGGACGAGTTTCTTTTTTCTGATCGAACTAGAGTGTTCCAGGAAGACAACGCCAGGATACACCAAACTTGAATTGCAATTGATGATGGTTTCCCCTTCTGAAATTGACTTAAAAACTCACTAGATGAATGCCGTCAAAATTTGACGGTAAAAATCCCATCTTATTACTAATCTCCATCTCTTTAATATAAAAAATAAATAAAAAATCGTCAGATAATAATAGAATAATAGAGCAGGTTAAAAGCAGAGAACGTTGCACGAAAGCCAATACAGTAATTAATAGTAAAAAAAGTGCTTTACGTAAAGACAAATTTTATCCTATCACTACGCATGCGCTTAGAGCAATTTTTAAATGTACATTACTGCTAATTGATAGTAATTATGGATACAAAATCTAAATTTGACAAATCTACAGACAAAGACCTTTCATTTAAGACCAAAATAATGTTTATGGATGCAGTAGCTTTCAAACAAACTGTCGAAAGAATCACCGTTGAACTTGATTGATTTGGTTGGTTTGGCATTAACGTCCTTTTCAACTGCCATGGTCATTTCAGAATGGCGTTATAGGGGCCACAAATTTTGCCTAGCAAGGGTTCTTTAACGTGCAGATGGCAAACGACTACACGGGATCAACGGCTTTACTTCCTTTCCGAAGGAAGTGCGTGATTTCAAGATTTCCCCCTGAAAAATCCTCGTCGTCCTCGGCCGGAATCGAACCCGCATACTCGGGCATCAGAGGCGAACACGCAACCGCTGAGCCACCGAGGCCGATCCTTGAACTTGAATACATAGATGTTGGTGAGAAGACAATGGTCAGCTGACTTTTCAGTTCTTACGTGTGATTCAATCCGACGCCAACAATTCTTAAACGTGCAACAACAATGCAAAAGTATTTCGGTTTTTATTCTATCAATACACATGCGCTTAAAGGAATTTTGAATTGTAAATCAGCTCTAATTTAAAGTAATCATGGACACAAAAACTAAATTTGACAAATCTAAAGACCAAGACCTCTCATTTAGGACCAAAATGATATTAATGGATGCAGTAGTTTTCACGAACGAACTGTCGAAAGAATCACCCTTTAACTTAAATATATAGATGATTTTAGAAAATACATTGAAATTAAAAAAAAAAATCCTTCTTTCCATGTGTACGTACATGGATGTAAATAATTTTGTGCAGCTAATTATTTACTCTGAAATGGCAAAATGTATAACCGAAGGAAACTAATACACTGTTAGAGGGAACTTTAAACTGTGCCTTGATGGTTTTTATGAAAATGGGTTAAGTCTTTTTAGATATAATTTTGTTAAAAAAAAAAATAAAGAAATGTTGTAACATTTATTTTAGCGAATAAAAGTTAATAGTCACTATAGGCAGACTCCTTTCATTGAGACGAATAATTTTAGTAAATAAATTGTTTGCCTCTGATGAGCTATTTTGAAATTCCTCCACCCCCATCTGAAATTTTTTTTATGATTCGCGAAAATATCTTTATCTTTTGCGAAAAAAATCCCTGTGTACGTTTTATGTATGCATATTCCTATTCACTAAATTTTGTGCAGGTTAAGGTTCCCTGTGAATGTTCCCGGAATACTTTATTTGACCTATAAATTTTAATGTAAAATAACATTTTTAACTATTTAATATTGTTATTTCAAGCTATTATCCTTAATTTATATAGATCACTTAAATTATATATATATAAAAGAAATTGTGGCTTTGTGGCAATAATATTAAATTAAATTAAATTAAAACTTTCTTTGCCAAAACGGAGGCTGGGCACCAAATGGGAGATCCAAGAAAAGGACATCTATAGAATAATACAATGAAGACCATTACAATTATTTCCATATTCTTCGAACAGTCGGTTTTTACGCAAATTTGACTTCAATTAAAATTAAATAACCAAAGTAAATCAGATGATTTAATTTCTGCATTAATAATCATATAAATTGACTTCAGACAAGGGGCATTCTAAAAATTTTTAGCCAGGAACACTGCACGCATCCCACAAAATTTGTTTTATATTCTCCAAGAACTTCACTCTATCACGGCCTGCAAGGTAGTTTCTAGAATTCCGTGGCTCTATCGTATGGTCGCATGCAAGATATGAGCGTGTCACGTTGCACTGTTTCGCGTGATACAATTCTAAAGCTCGCGCACTGGCAGATACACATAAAACACATTTCTAATTAGTGCTATGATTTTCTATTATTATTCCAAAGGCTTAGAGATGTCGGAACTTTATAACAGGCATTTTCTGACTGACCTCCGAATAAAGCCAATCTCGTCCTGATATCGCGAGTTAAGAGGGGAAGATGGTCACTTGAAGACAAACCTCGTAGTGGACGGCCAGCCGATGCTGTTATGCCGTAAAACATCCGTGCTGTGCCGGATTCTCTACAAGGACCAAAGAGAATTCGGGTCTCTTTTTGCATATTTGCTTTTATTTTCTAAAATTTTTTCTACATCTAATTTGATAAGAGTTTTCGCCTATTGTTTTTAAACTTAATACGGCCTGTTTGTTTCCAATTTTTGTGAATTCTTTATTTTTATTAAGAATTTTCTTTGTGGAGGATCCGAACCAGCATGGAAAATTGTTATTAATATTACAACTAATTTACAAATTACATTCTTCAATAATTCGTAACATAGTCCTCCCAAAAGTATCCGCATCGTCATCAATGTTAGATTCCTTTGTGATAAATGTCCTTCAACATTTGTCATAGATCTTTGCAAGGCAGGGTGATCATACAGGGTGAGTTAAGTCTGTTACCCCCTTCCTATCTTGAATACCAATGTAGTTACGCAAATTCTAATACAAGGAATGATTAGGAACTTGAGGGTGCTCTATCTGATGGAGCACCTTTCATCATCCATCTCAAATATGCAAATTAGGGCACATTGAAATTCTATCTCGAAAACCATAAGAGATACACAAAAAATTCTAATTGCACATTTGTTCAACAGCAAATTCCAAACAAAACAAAGAAAAGTTCACCGAAATCCAATGAGCGGATCACTCACAATCCTGATTGCAAGCTCATTGGGCGACTTTAATGTGGCATACTGAACATGTCGAGTTGACTGCGAGACAAAATGATTCTAGGACAAAGTGAATGATGTGACGGAAAGTGATTCTAGGACAAAATGAATGAAGTGACGAAATGATCTGATAACGTTTTTGTTTCGAGTTTGTTTGTTTTATAAAACGCTAATAATATCCTCCTCAGCTTCCCCATCGAATAGAGTAGACCCAATGACGTGATATTATTTTAACTGAAGAAACAAAACAAAACGCGAACGTCTACCACGGAAATTGCCGAGAAGTTGCGACAGTTTTTGGTCGATAAGTCGCTCGCCGATAAGGATTTCTCCTTATATTTGGTTGAATGTGAGCTGAGGAGCGTAACAATTGTCCTCCCCTCGGAAAGTATGGGATGGTCTGAACATAGATGAAACAAAGCCAGCAAAATCATAAACAAAACGATTCTTTCATTATAATCTTTGGTGAAAGAATCTAGCCATGTTAAGTGTGCGTTTGTGAGATATTACACCAACAACTACTGTTGGCGAAGAGTTGCTTGCAAAGGTCTATCAATTTATGAATAGCAGGTTTCAGAGCACAGAAACCAAGCTTATGTACAGTAAGGCCACCATTTTGGATCCCAGATATAAAAAGCATGATTTTAAAAGTCGGTCATGTTCTGCAGCGTCAGTTAATGCATTACTGCAGAGCTATTGGATATGCCATTGCCAAATGTTTCTGTCAATTTTGATAACAGTGATTGTGATGAGCCAAACAATAGTCACCCTTTTTGGGGTAAAAGAAGAGTTACCATCAAAGAAGGTAGATCAAATCCAGTTCGGGGATACATCCAAATTTTAAAATGTATTTAGATGCTCCATTGAATGATATGAAAGATGACCCCTTGCAATTAGGAGAGAAATGTCTCCAATGAATTATCATCTGTCCAAAGTAGCTGTTAAAAATTTAACACCTCCAGCTACGTCTGTTCCTCTGAAAGACTTTTTTCTCGTTGTACACTTACATTAAATAGTTTAAGAACTTCATTAACCCCAGAACATTTAAATCAATCTGCAGTAATGAATTCCATACCAGCAGATGTATTTTGGCAAATTATATCAGGACCAAGTATAAACTTTTCCGCATTTTTATTGCTTACATTTTTGTTTACTTTCAGGACTCGACAGCAGAAGGACTATTCAAGACTTTACACAAGGAAATTCATGACAATGGGCTATCATTTTCCAACATGATCGGTTTTGCTGCAGACACAACAAATGTGATGTTTGGTTCAAATAATGGTATCGTGCAAAAACTAAAAAATGCTTCACCAGACTGCCTGTTTGTTAAATGTGTTTGCCATTCCATACAGTTAGCTGTTAGCAAAGCCTGCAAGGTTCTTCCTCGGTCAATTGAAGATTTGATAAGAGATATTTATGGCTATTTCTCACATAGTTCCAAACGTAGACGTGAATTTGAAGAGTTTCAGACATTCACTGAAACACCACACCATGCGCTGCTGAAATTTTATGACATTCGTTGGCTGTCATTACTTACCTGTGTTAATAGAATAATTGAGCAATGGAATGCATTGCAATTATATTTCCAGGGAGAATGCCTCAATAATAGGCTGGAAGTTTCTGAGAGACTGCACCGATTGCTGTTGAACCCATTCAATAAGCTGTATTTTCTTTTTTTGAGTCATATCCTGAATATTACCAATAGATTTAACATAGTCTTTCAAGCAAAAAACAACACTGTTCGCCATCTTTATGAAAAAATGGTACAAACATACAAAACGTTGTTGGCAATTTACATGAAAACGTCATACATACAAGGTAATGATGTCAAGTATATTGATCCTTTGTCGAATATTAATTTTCTGGGTTTAAACGATATGTATTTAGGAATTGCAGCAGCTACGTGGCTTTCATCTAACAAGGAGTATATCTCATCTAATGCAGGCAGGAAGAGAGGGCAAAATTTGCTGAAGTAGATATTTATAAAGAATGCGATCAAAAATTTTTGCCATGACGGGAAGAAGAGAGATTGGACGATAGTTGTTGGGTAATGTAGCAAGTCCAGATTTGTAGATAGGAACAATGATCGTGCCCTTCCAAATGGAAGGATAGTGGCCATTTTGTATCCAAAGATTGAAAATATGTTGAAGTGGGGCCACAAGGTGAGGGGCAAGGCCTTTATAAATGAAAGAAGAAATGTCGGTAGTAGAGGAGGATCGCTTGGATCTGAGTCTACGAATACTCCAGAGAACATCCTCAGCTGAGATAGTCACAGTAGAGAGAGAATTGCGAATAATGGGCTCGTCAATATTAGGGTTAACATTTCCACGGAGGATGAGATGACCCGAATTATTGTAAGGTTTTGAAACATTCGCAAAATGGGTGGCAAAGATATCGCAAATCTCGCTCGCATCAGTGGAGTCGTAGCCACTAGCATCAGTCATGCCTACAGGAGGATGCTGATGAGATTTCCTGGTGCTATTGATGTAAGACCAGAAAGAGGCTGGCTGAGAACGAAGATTATGTTCAAGCGTCTGAACATAGTGCTGATGATCCTTTCGTTGTTGACACTTGGCATGACGTCGGGCACTAGCGTAAAGTTCGTAATCATTGGGATTTCCAGATTTCCGGTAGATTTTGTGCAAAGCGTTTTTGCGCCTGATAAGACTGATTAAGTTGGAGGAAAACCACTTCGGGAATTTAAGCTTAGAGCGGGAACTATATTTTGTTTTCATGGGGATGTGCCGTCTAACAATATCGGTAAGATTTTTAACAAGGCAGTTTGCGGAATCTTCGGGATCATTACTGCTGAAAACGTCGTTCCAATCAAAAAGGGAGGTATCCTGGTACAGCTGAAAATAGTTCCCTTTGGAAAAATCCCAGCGTAGATTAGAGGGAGGGTTAGATGAGTGGACCAGATTTAATGAGGCAGAAATATGAAGAGCAGAATGTTACCTGTCAACTGTCACCAGTGGGTCTTCCTCAATCAGGGAGATAACAAGATCAAGAATAGTTCCGGAAGAGTTAGTAAAGCCATTGTATTGTCGTACATCACAGGTTGTCAGCAGTTCATTAAGCAAAGATTGTTTAAGCACTGAATAATAATCTCCTAATGGAGTATTGATATTGAAGTCACCAACTAAGTTGATATTCCCTTGAAAGTGTATTAGAAGTTCGAGAATTTCGTCAAAGACAGTACGGATGTCTTCTGCAGGAAGACTTGGCGGAAGGTAAATGCAGCCGATAAGAGTCCATCCATGATGACTGTCTCGAACCTTAATCCACACATTTTCAATTCTGGAGATATTGGAGTGAAGAGGAACGCAATAATAATAATAATAATAAATGGCATTCATATGAGGCCCAAAAGAACAATTATCAGCTAAAATCACTCCAAGATCCCTTAATGATTTCATCGATTATTAAAAGTGTAGGTTATTTCTTTATACATTATAAATTATAACATGAAAATTTTTTATGCATTAGCTAGTCATACCTTTGAGGGACCCGCTGATTACGAATTAGCGGAGCAGAAGTAACATTAGAGAGACTAAGAGAATAGGATCTATCTGATAAAAAAATCAACTATCCAATTTAAGGAGGGGCCACGAATATTATAAAACGAAGAAAGATTTAAAACTAAAAGTGAAATAGGGATACAATCAAAGGCCTTAGTATAGTCCAAGAATAAACAGACCACAAACTTCATATCAGCCATATGTGAACTAATAAAGTCCGTTAAAGCAAAACATGCCGTATCAATACTCCGGGTTGGGGTAAAACCATGTTGAAACCTCGAAATCAATTTAAATTCCGAGACTTAAAGCAAAACTCGAAGAAAAAAAAAATTCTCAAATACTTTTGAAAATATAAGCAATATTGATACAGGGCGGTAATTGCGAAAATCTTTTGGGTCACTACTGTATAAATTAAAGATAAATTAAATAAATAAGATAAGGGGAAGGCCAAAGAAGAGGCCACAAAAATCAAAACGTCAGAACGCAATCCTGAAGGATCAGAAAAGGTCGAACTTTTTAGTCGACGAAATAATATTAAGAATTTCTTCAGAAGAGGGAAAAGCGAAAAAAGTAGGAGGACTGAAAGCACAGAAAAAGGAAAAGAATTAGAAGAAACAGAAGAAAGAGGAGAGACAGGAAGTAAAAGATCAGATAACATATCAGGAATCAACTTATCAGGCCTAGAAAACGGGGTAATATTCTGAGAGCCATCTGATATAAGATTTTTAATTTCTTTCCATTTACTCTCGCTAGAAGATATTTTATGGAATAGTTGAGCATAATATTGAGATTTAGCAATCCTGATAGCTTTCCGGACTTGATTCGATATATCTTGAAATTTAGCCCTAGTTTTGGGCCTAGGCTTCCACCGAAATTTACGATATAACGTATTCTTACGTGCTGTAAGAGTCATAATATATGTATTCATCCATGGCTTTATAAAAGAATATTTGGGAATTTTACTAGTAGAAACTATAACCGGAAAGTAGCGATTGTATCCAGTAAAAATATGAGATAAAAATATATCAAAGAGTAAGTTAACATCCTGAATAGTTCCAAAGATCTCTGACCAGTTAGTTAATTCCAAATAAGAGAGATGTATCATTAATCTATTTGAATAAATAATAGTTATTAAATAAAAATAAAAAAATAAATAATAATTGACAAAATAATTAAGAAATAATAAATAAAATCAAAATAAAATAAAAAGCTGACGTTTCGGATAGAGACTAGCCTTTATCAAAGCAAAAAGGATAATTCTCTAAAGTTAATTAGAATATTAGAGAATTATCCTGAGGTTATTATTTTATTTTATTTATTAATTATTTTGTCAATTATTATTCATTTATTTTTATTTAATAACCATTATTTATTGTATTTATTTTTATTTAATAACACAGGGTTTTGGTGTCTCGTCCTTCTCTCATATAGATAATCTATTTGATGTCTTTTTCTGGCAATAGAACTCAGGTTTCGCGCCGGAATAGAAAAAGAATATTCTTTTGACCACGTTTTTCATGTTTACCATGTCCAAATCTATAAAAAACAATTGTTACTTTTTTAAAAAATCTATGCATAATCCCTATTTTGGGTGGCATTTGCCCTAGGTGGCAATTGTCCCGGTGGCAGTTGTCTGGGTGGCTGTTGTCCGGGTGTCAATTGTCCTAGAACTATTTTTAAGGGTTCTTTTAACTGTCCAAAATTATTATTTTTAATCCTGTTCTTCAATAAACGCTGAAAGTTTAATTTTGCAGGCGTATTTTTAGCAGTCCATTTTGTGGATTATCCAGGAAACGAAATAACAATGTATTCATACGCAGGGTGAGAAGGTCCACCAATCGCATTAGGGAGAGGATAGGTGGAGTTCCACTATATTCGTGTGAATCATACTTCGTGAAGTAGTCATACTTCTTACTAAACTTGGCTGTTTGTCATTTCTGTATAATTTGCAAATACATTTTAATCTTTCGATCCTTGCTAGTTGTTGATTATAATCTTGGGTTTGGTGAACATACAAATACTATTTTAAAGTGTGATATTTTTCATTTCTACTAGTCCATTAATCTTTCTTGTTTTTTAACAGAAACTGAAAATTGACGACTTTTCTACACAGTCACTTAGCTTTACATCACTATTCAACACTTCATATGTCTCCTTTAAAGAATAAACGTCATTATGCATTTTCTTAAATATCTAATGCTGACTTTTCTCTTTAAAGCGAGTACATATATCTTCCCATATAGTACGTTCATTCAAAGCTTAAGCAATCGAGATAATAGAGTATACAGAGAGTGTCCTCAAAGCAAATTTACCAAGCCTGATTGTGGTTTTATAAAACGCCAATTTTTATTGATAATTTTACAGAAATATCGGTGGTTGTATGGAACATGAATTGAATTTCATATCTCCACCAATATCGATGATAATTCTGCAAAATCCCTGGAAATTTTAGTGAATCGACAAATAATTATCGTAATATACAACCAGCGCTGCCGTTTGTAGGGTAATTACCCTATTGTAGGGTAATTTATGATTCCGTAGGGTAAAAATCAGGTAATGCTCTGCGTAGGGTAATAGTAGGGTAAAACGGTTATCAGTGAATTTTTTTTACTAAAACTGCTATACAGCGAAATTTTGATTATCTCTGACGTCATATCAGCATCACACAGGAAGCAATCCCTGCTTGTAAGCGCATAAGTAATACCCTATCAGCGCCAAATTCAACTCAACCTTATACCCAATCATTCTGGCCCAAACTTCTTGGGCATGACGTCACGACCGTCACGACGCATCATTTATTAAGTCGATGCTATGTAGATTTGGCTTATTGTAGATTCTGCTGCATTGTCTTCTAGTCCATTCTAGGTGGAAGAGTTTTTTATCGATATCGAGACTCTCTGGTGTATCGATACATCGCATATCACTGGCGTAGGGTAATGTAGGGTAATTGCAAGAAAATGGTAGGGCGATATTATTCCCTCCTGGCGGCAGCACTGTATACAACACATCCTTTGGCTATTTATAATGTTCATTTATTCATTTCTGTAATTGAAAGTTACTTCATTACAATATTCGGCTTGAGATGTTAAATTTCAATATTCAATTTGTAAAAAAATATTACAGGGTTGATATATTAAGTTTCATCTCTATTTAGTGCTTTCTTTTGGCGGACGTTTATTACATTCAATTCAGAATCGTGGATTTCCATCCCCACCATCCGGAAGACCAGGCTCCTCATGACATGAGCGCTCTCCGATGGGCTCGTGACAATCTCAATTCTTCCATCAACCGGGGACAACTGCGTCTCAAATGGAATTTGACAGTAAAATTTTCTGATTTTTAATCAAACGAAATCTTACACATTACAATAGGATTTATTTTCTTTGTGTGTTTTTTATTTTTAAGGAAATCAAAGCCGTTGTAGATTCGTTGAGAGACGTAGAGATCGAGTGCAACGTGACATCGACATCAAATCCTAACACTGATGACAGTGCCGGAACAGTTTTCACATGGGGTAAAAAATAAACTGAATCTTTTTATAATCTGAGCATGCAGTGTATTTTAAAGACTACATACTTTTGAACCGATAACCTCGCAGCAGGAGGAGAAACAAATTTCCCAGAAGCTTCTTTATCATCATACCGTTTTACTGTCGAAAACTGTCTGGGAAAAATTGAAAATTTCCAGAGCTAATTTAATTAAATGTTTGGCCTTGTAGTCCACCTGTCTCATACCAAAACGTATTTGTTCATTTAGCTTGGATAGTTTTTAAAATATGCTGTAAAAAATTGTTCTTTTGTTATTTAGAGGCCAAAAAAAATCAGTTAAAATAATATCAATGAATTCTGAATAATAATTTCATGTTTTTTTTATAATTCTTTTTAAGGTATTGCTGCAGCTGTCGGTGTGACATGTTTCATCTTCGGCTTATTGTCCTCTTCTCTGGCAACGTTTTTCATTCAAACTAAAATCTTAAAACCCACAGATGGATCCGAGGGCATAAGCAGTGCTTAAAACCATTATAATTTTTTATATAGTTGTATGTATGTGCGTGTGCTTGCGATACTGGTGTTTTATGACATTTTATACGTTTAAATTATTAACGTGGCAATCCGCGGAAAGGAATGGAGACCATGTTGAAAAGTGAATAGTGCATTACATAGACGACAAAGGTATGTGTCAGGTACAAAAAGAATTTATCATCTGTTACCAAATAAAAGATTCATAGCCATGAAAGCATTACTTTTCAAAACGCTCTCGTAATATAAAGAAAATTTATAAAACTAATATGATTAACATTAGGGGAGAGTGGGGTTGGTTCGGATAAACTTTTTTCTCCCTGTGGGTTAATCATGAACCAAATAGTGAATGTGTATATCATTTTTTGTACTCTAAACCTTTCGTCATTTACCTGTAAATGTGATCTTTCAGTAGTCACACGATAATCTATATATTTATATATTTTAAAAAAACCTCTGCACGGTCCGGAGCAACCCCTGGACCCGGGGTTGCTTCCGACTGTCGCGGGACTGTTTCGGATAAACTGCTCTTCGCCATTTTAATGAAATACAAAGTTACTTTATTATCAAAAGAGCACGAAAATATTATCACAACTAGCCTAACATTATCACATTATAAAAAATCGCCATCACTTGACTAGCAGCTTTGTTTCATTTAGAAGCAGGGCTAGCAGTGTGACATTTCTACAGCGGCTTTCATTTTCTGTATCTTCTGGGGCTCGCTTCAAATCTTCCCTGGAAGGAAGATCTTGCCCTCTTTTCCTTTTGTAAGTTCTAACCAAACGCGTCCGAATCAACCCCACCACGCCAGAAATCAAATAAAACCTTGTTAAGGCCTAACGACGCATATGGCCAAAATGAAACTGCAACACGTTTGAGTATAGTATTGTCCCTCAGGAGTAAATGTCTAACTGTTAACATTTCTCGCATAACCTCTCTACAAATTCACGAACAAACCTACCACTTAAATTTTTTTTCACACTCGTGAAAACAAATTTTATTTCTTATTAACTTACCTTTGTTGTGATCGTTCTGGCGGATAGATTTTCATAATCTGTATAGTGTCGCACATAAGGGATAATTTTTTAGGCAGCGGGCGAATAGTTTCGACTGAAAAAATCGATTTGTCCGAACAGACCCCACTCTCCCCTACTCCTTTTAATATAATTATATGTTTAATAAACTTCGTTCTGAAATCAACATGCGAGGCACTTAATTTTATGACATTTTTAATCTTCACTGGAAATTTTTCTTCATGATTAATCAAACACAATGAATTCACGATGAAATTACTAAACAATAAAGTTACAATAATATATGATAAAATTTGATATTTAATGATTTTTTAAAATTATTATTCTCTTTAACCTTCTTCTCCATGGGTGAGAAATTTTAAGTAAATCAATGACGAGGTACCCGGGTACCGAAGTGCTTCATCACTGATTTACATGGGAATTAGGAACACACATTATTTTTTATAACTTATCTACACGTGTTGTTATTGATATCAATATGAAATCAATAGCAAAAATCATAATTTTTTTTTATTTTAGTAAAAATTTTCAGTTCTGTTTTATTGAAAACTTTCAGTTTTATTTTTTCTGAAAACTTTCAGTTTTGTTTTTCTGAAAACTATTAGTTTTAATTTTCGTGTAAGTTTTACTTTCTGGTATTCATTGGACGCTTTCTATACGACAATCGAACAGTGAAGTGTACATTTGTTAGGATGGGACGAAAGCAGCGCTTTCACAAAGCTCATCCAACCAGAATAAACTCCAAATGAAATACACTGAGGTAGTCAAGAAGCCTAACCAACCCAAGAAACAAAATACAGACGAAATTAAAAAACACAAGGAGAAAGAAGATTATCACATCTTCCAGTAGTCTGGGAAAGAGACGTTGCTAATA
>JAHWFO010092918.1:185227-199042 GCA_023313115.1 Rhysida immarginata | reverse complement strand
TTGATATAGTACATGCCATATTTTAGAATGGAAAGATTCAATGAACCATAATGGTTTCACTAAACCAGATTCCTTGAAGCCAATTTGGACGATCATTAATTTTACGTTGTATTCATTCATTAGAAATCATTACAAATCGTTTGATATATTACATGCCATTTTTTAGCAAAGAAATTTCCAATGAACCCTAATGGTTCCACTAAACCGTAATGATTCCATTAAACCAGGTTCCTTGAAACAAATTTTGACTATAATAATTTTACGTCATATTTATTCATGACACCTACTCCAAGTAGTTTGATATATTATATGCCATATTTTAGCATTGACAGTTCCAATGACCAATAATGGTTCCAAAAAACCAGAATGGGTCCGCTAAACTAGTTTCCTTGAAACCAATTTGGACTATCAACAATTTTACGTTAGGTTCATTCATGACACATCATTCCAACTCGTTCGATGTATTACATGTCACATTTTAAAATGGAAAGTTTCAATAAAGCATAATGGTTCACTAAGCCAGATTCCTTGAAACCAATTTGGACTATCATTAATTTTACGTTATATTCATTCATGAAACATCATTCCAACTCGTTTGATATATTACATGCCATATTTTAGAATGGAAAGTTTCAATGAAACTTAATGGTTTACTAAACCAGGTTCCTTGAGACCAATTTAGACTATCAATAATTTTATTTTGTATTCATTCATTCCAAATCATTCCAAATAGTTTGATATAATACATGCTTTCTTTTGGAATGGGAAGTTCCCAAGAACCATAATAGTTCCACTAAATCATAATGATTCCATTAAACCAGGTTCCTTGAAACGAGTTTGGACTATCATTAATTTTACGTTATATTCATTCATGACACATTATTCCTACTCGTTTTATATATTACATGCCATATTTTAGAATTAAAAGTTTCAATGAACTATAATAATTCACTAAACCAAGTTCCTTGAAACCAATTTGGATAATCATTATTTTACATTATATTCATTCATGACACATCATTCCAACTCGTTTGATATATTACATGCTATATTTTAGCAATGAAAGTTCCAATGAACCAAATAAATGTTTTTTTAGTTGGGGTGAATTTTAATTAAGGTGCGTTGCACTGACATATATCCACTCTCTGATTTTTAATTTCAAAGAAAACTATGAAGATAATTTAAACAAATCTTTATTATCTAAACAAATAACTTCTTCTCATGATGTCCATAATGGTTCCACTAAACCAGATTCCTTGAAGCCAATGTGGACTATCATTAATTTATACGACATACTCAATCATGACACCTCATTGCAAGTAGTTTGATATGTTACGTGCCATATTTTAGCATTGACATTTGCAATGAACAATAATGGTTCTACTAAACCAAATTCCTTGAAGCCAATTTGGACTATCATTAATTTTACGTTGTATTCATTCATAAGACATCATTCCAACTCGTTTGATATAATACATGCCATATTTTAGCAATGAAAGTTCCAATGAACCATAATGGTTACACGAAACAAAAATGGTTCCAATAATACCATAATGGTTCCACTAAAGTAGGTTCCTTGAAACCATATTGGACTATCAGTATTTTACGTTATATTCATTCATGACACATCATTCCATCTCGTTTGATATATTACATGCCATATTTTAGAATGGAATGTTCCAATGAACCATAATGGTTCACTAAACCAGGTTCCTTGTAGCCAATTTGGACTATCATTAATTTTACGTTTTATTCATTCATTACAAATCAGTACAAATCGATTGATATATTACATGCCATATTTTAGAATGGAAAGTTTCAATGAACAATAATGGTTCACTAAACCAGGTTCCTTGAAACCAATTTGGATTATCATTAATTTTACGTTATATTCATTCATGATACATCATTCCAAATCGTTTGTATATTACATGCCTTATTATAACAATAAAACGTCCAATGAACCATAATGGTTACACTATACAAAAATGGTTCCCCTAAACCATAATGATTCCACTAAACCAGACTCTTTCAAACCAATTTTGACTGTCATTATTTTTACGTTATGTTCATTCACGACACCTCATTCCACGTTGTTTGATATATTACTTGCCATAATTTAGCATTGCCAGTTCCAATGAACAATTTTGGTTCCACTAAACCAGGTTCCTAGAAACTAATTTGGATTATCTAGTAATTTTATGTTATATTCAGTCAAGACACCTCAATTCAAGTCGTTTGACATATTACATGTCATATTTTAGAATGGAAAGTTTTAATGAAACATAATTGTTCACTAAACCAGGTTCCTTGAAACCAATTTGGACTATCATTAATTTTACGTTATATTCATTCATGACACATCATTCCAACTCGCTTGATATATTACATGCCATATTTTAGCAATGAAAGTTCCAAAAAACCATAATGGTTAAACTAAACAAAAATGGTTACACTAAACCATAATAGTTCCACTAAACCAGGTACCTTGAAACCAATTTCTACTATCATTAATTTAAGGTTATATTCAGTCATGACAAATCAATCCAAGTCATTTGATATATTACATGCCGTATTTTAGAATGGAAAGTTTCAATGAAACATAATAGTTTACAAAAGCAGGTTTCTTGAAACCAATTTAGATTATCATTAATTTTACGTTGTATTCATTCATTACAAATTTTTCCAACTTGGTTGATATAATACATGCCATATTTTAGAATAGAAAGTTTTAACGAACCATAGTAGTTCACTAAAAAAAATATTACCAATAAATAATAATGTTTCCACTAAAGTATGTTCCTTGAGTCCAATTTGGACTATCATTAATTTTACGTTTTATTCATTCATGACCATCATTCCAACACGTTTGATATAATATATGCCACATTTTAGAATGGAAAGTTTCATTGAACCATAATGGTTCACTAAACCAGGTTCCTTGAAACCAATTTGGACTATCATTAATTTTACGTTATATTAATTAATGACACATCATTCCAACTCGTTTGATATATTACATGCCATATTTTAGCAATGAGAGTTGCAATGAACCATAATGGTTACACCAAACAAAAATGGTTCCACTAAACCATAATGCTTCCACTAAAGCAGATTTCTTGAAACCAATTTGGACTATCATTATTTTATGTTATATTCATTCAAGACACCTCATTCCCAGTCGTTTGATATATTACATGCCGTATTTTAGCATTGAAAGTTCCAATGAACCATAATGATTCTACAAAACCAGGTTCCTTAAAACCAATCTGGACTATCATTAATTTTATGTTTTATTCATTCAAGACACATCAATCCAAGTCATTTGATATATTACATGCCATATTTCATCATTGAAAGTTCCAATAAACTATAATGATTCCAGAAAACCAGGTTCCTTAAAACCAATTTGGACTATCATTAACTTTACATTATATTCATTCATGACCGTGTTGTTTTTTATTCAAATCCACAGTTTTTATCCGATCTTGATGAACTTTGGCACACTTGACCTTCTACGCATGAGGAAGGTCATTGTCTACTTCTGATTTGCAAAAAGTAATAATTATCGATAATAAATCGATATTCATTAAGATAGCAAGGCATAATAATGAGAAATATCTTATGACCAACATTGCAAGGAAAAGTTTATGCAACAGTAGGTTTCAACAATGATATCAACACGCAATCCACCAGTACTATGCAGAGATCAACAATATATATCTCATGACCAACATTGCAGGTTAAACTTGTGCAATATAGATAAGGTTCAATGTGTAACACTAGCTAGAATTCCTTTTATTCAGGCTTTTCTTAGCGGTGAGAGTTCTAAGTACTTTACAGAAATTATTAAAAAATTTTAAAAATCATCAGTAATTATTGAGAACTGGAAGGTTAGGAGATTATTGAGAAAGAGTGGAAAGACGACAGAGGAAGCACTCCTTTAGCTCCGTCCTGTATTGCGCAAATGGTGATCATATCAATAGATGAATCGGCGACTGCTAAACTACAAGCAGTGATGAATGACTAAGTTTTGCTTCAAGACATCATAAGAACAGCTTGATGGCGTTTAACTTATAAGTTAATGCTGCATAAGGAATCAATAAGTCATTAAGGAATGACATAACCACGTACCGAAAAGTTAAACTAAACCATTCGCGGAACTATATTTTTAAACAGCCCTATGTTAACATTATAAGTTTCTAATGGACCATAAAGATACCATTACACCACTTAACTTTGAACCAAATTCGACTATCATTAAATGTACGTTATATTCATTCATGATACATCAGTCCAAGATATTTGATATATTACATACCATATTTTTTAGCATTGAAAGTTCCAATGAACCATAATGGTTCCACTAAACCAGGTTATTTGAACTATTCATTTGAACTAAACGAGGTTATTCCTTAAAACTAATTTGAACTATCATTAATTTCAGGCTATTTTCATTCATGACACAACATTTCAACTCGTTTAATATATGACATGCCATATTTTAGCATGGGAAGTTCCCATAAACCATAATGGTTCCACTGAACCAGGTTGTATGAAACCAGTTTGGACTATCATTAATTTTATAGTGCAACGTACAGTGGCTACGTACAGTGCAACCTTGTACGCCTTCCGTTCACTACAAAGGAAGTGGCAAGCTGTACCGCCATCTACCAAGAGAATCAGATGCTAAACTAACTCAAATATCGAAACAAGCAACATGGCGGATTCCCATCGCGTAGTGGAGAAATGGAACGATTTAAACAAGTTTATCTTAGTTTCGAGCAGCAAATATGGGATAGAATGAATATTGTTAACGGCGCCAATCATCTGCAAGTCAGGAAAAGATACATTTCCTTCAAAATTACTAGATCTGTATATCGGTCACAGCGCGTAAATGTCCCTCCCCCCCTCAAGCATTCTCTTCTCCTGTTAACTGAAGTTAGCTCTGAACGCTTCGCTGTCTTCATTTTGACTCTATTGCAATTTATTTCATGTAATAGATGAAGGAAGTTCTTCTGTTTCTGATTTAATTTTAGTGAAAATTAGTCAGGGTCCCTATCAATGTTTTGAGCTGCAGATAACATACTTGATTTTTTTTTAATTCTAAATAATGGATTTATAATTATTATTATAACTATTCATGTAGTCAAAAGGTAATAGATTCATTATTATTATAAAAATTCTTATTTTTATTATAAATATTCATTTCTTGAATGATAGTTCTTTACAAGTCATTTTATAGTTAAAATTAAGAATGTTACGATTTCTTCAAAATAAAATTTAAAATATTAAAAAATTTAATTTTTTTATAATTTTTATTTAGTTTCATACTTCCAAATATAAATGCCAAATAAATTATTATAGGAAAAATAAAAATCAAATAAGTTATTACAAAATCCACTTAATATTCACTAGACGTGTTTGGATTTCCAATAGAATTTTACGGTGCGGTTCTTCGTTCTTCTTATAGAAAATATTTGCTTATAAACATTTAACAATGATTAATTCAAAGAAACTTATTAAATTTCTATAACTGGGGATGAGAGAAGATAACTCTCGAAAACGTTCTATTAATTATACTTAAGTTTGTTTTATAAATTTTAAATTTCTTTTACTGTGCCATAAAAGTGACTATCATCTTATTACTGAAGCTGTCTTTGGACATTAAAACGGTTGGATGACCAGCTATTCTATTAATTTCTTTGTTTTCACCAGTGGACATCCTGCATTTGATCTATTGTAGACATCCCAATATTAATACGCAAAAGAACAAAGTGTTGCATCCTAAAATTTATGTTGGAAATCCAAAGACGTCCAGTGAATATTAAGTGGGTTTTGTTATAATTTATTTTATTTTTATTTTTACTATAATAATTTATTTGACATTTATATTTAGAAGTATCAAACAAAATAATAATTATAAAAAAATTAAAAAAAATTTTATATGAAGAAATTGTAAGTCTTCTTAATTTTTGTAGGAATTGTGCAGAGTTTAAAACAATTAAGACGACAGTCTTAAAAAAACGACATGCGATAACGGATTTTATTTAACATAGTGGAGAAAAAGAAAGGTAATTGTACACGAGATTCGCGGCATTAACAATGGTTCAATATCTATTGCATGCACGCGTGGCTTTTAATTGTAACAATCCCCAACACCCCCGCTCAGTTGAAAGTCTCTGAATAGGAAAAGTTTTTGAGTCCAATGCCATCGCAACAGGCTTGATGCTTGGGAGTGGCTAGGGGTTTAGTCAGCATGTCAGCTAACATGTCCTCTGTAGGAATATATTTCACTGCAATAGGTTGATTGCACAACGTTTCACGTATGAAGTGATATCTGATGTCTATGTGCTTCTATCTATTGTGAATCACTGGATTTTTGGCTAGTTTAGCAGCTCCTTGATTGTCACAGTACACGGTCACTTCAGAGGTCTGGGAAGGGTTGAGCTCGTTGAGAAAGTTCATCAAGTAGATGGTTTCTTTCATCGCATCCGATAGGCTCATATATTCGGCCTCTGTAGACGAGAGGGCTACAGTTCTTTGTTTATGACTTTCCCATGAGATAGCAGCTTCTCCCAAGATGAACACGTAACCGGTGTACGATCTTCGATCAATCACGCAGCTTCCCCAGTCTGCATCTGCATATCCGACGAGACCATTTCCGGATTTTCGGAATTTGAGGGTCAATTCGGAGGTTCCTTTAAGATAGCGTAAAACATGTTTCGCAACCATCCAATGGCTTTTATTGAATTTATCATTGAATTGGCTGAGAGCACTTACTATGAAGGCGATATCTGGGCGTGTAGTCATTGCTAGGTACATGAGGCTACCGATCAATTCTCTGTATGGATATGGTAGCTTCCTCTCGGCCTCTTCAGGTTGATCCTTTTCTAGAGTGAAGTCTAATTTCCCCGACGCAATAGGTGTATGAGCGGGTTTACAGTCTGTCATTCTGAACTTCTTCAAAAGATCTCTGATGTATCCCTTTTGTGAGAGGTGTATAGAATTCTCCGTTCTTTCGATTTCTATACCTAGACAAAACTTCGCTTCACCTAAGTCTTTAATGGCGAAGTGTTTGCGCAGATTATTTTTCAAGGCTTCTATTTTCTCTGGTTTCCGATAGGCAATGATGAAATCGTCCACATATACTGTTATTATAACATCTTTATCATTGTTCGTGAAAACGCATGGATCAGCTCCGCATGGGTTGTAACCTAGGGAATAGAGCACCTTTTTCAGTGTTAAATGCCATTGGCGACCTGCTTGTTTAAGTCCGTAGAGTGCCTTTTTTAGTTTGCAAACGCAATTTCCATTTTGTAACTGGTTTAGCATCTTGTGAGCATTTTCCGCCAAAACAGATTGAGGTTGGTCGAGAATTATCCTCTCCAGCATCTCCTTAAATAGTTCCGGTATTTCCATGTACACTGTTGTGTCCAAGTAGCCGTTTAAGTATGCTGTTGTAACATCGAGTTGTGCTAATTTCAAGTCCTTTTCTGCTGCTAGTGCAATTACAGTTCGAAGGGAACTAAGTCTGGCAACGGGAGCAAATGTTTCTACAAAGTCCACTCCAGGACGTTGAGAATATCCTTGTGCTACAACTCTAGCCTTTCTTCGATCCAATTTTCCATCGGATGAATATTTATTTCTTAATATTACGGGATCCGATTGGCTTTTCTTTTCCTCGTGGTACAAGATCCCACGTATCATTTGCTATTATACTTTTAATTTCAGTGTATATTGCATCTCTCCATTCTTGTTCATCAGGTCCATTTATCGCATCCGAAAGTCGTACTTCCGTAGCCATCATGGAGATTTGTGAATCCATATGTATTTCTTCTTTATTGTCGTTTTCATTTAAGGTCGTTTCGCCAAGTGTAGTGTCTTCTACTGTTCGTGACTTCGGGGGTCTGCCAGGTTTTCCAGTACGAATCTTCTTTGGTCGACCAGGTTTTCTCCGTGGAGGAATTGGAGGCGTGTCTGTAGTTATGTCTCTCTCTAAGTCAGGGGCGTGAGACAAAGGAGGTTCAACTCGAACATCAGAACCGATTATGGTTTCTCCATTGATTGTGGTATCAATGTCTATAAATGAACGAAGTTGTTCTGGAGCAACTCCTTTCTGTCCGCTTCCATATTCTGATTCAATGAATTTGACGTCACGTGTTATATGGACCTTTTTATCCTTCGGGATCCAGATTCGATATGCTTTGGAGGTATTAGAATAACCAACAAATATTCCTTCGGTGGCACGCGCATCCAACTTTCCTTTGTTTGAAGACTTGTCAAGGGCAAAGGCGCGGCATCCAAACTTACGGAAATAGGTAATGTTCGGGCGTTTTTTGGTCCATAATTCGAATGGGGTCTTCCCTTTCAGGGTTTTAGAGACGCATCGATTCCAGACGTGATTAGCTGTCGCTATCGCTTCAGCCCAAAATGCAGATGGTAACCCGGACTGGATTAGTAAACATCGTGTCACTTCAACTAGCGATCGGTTTTTCCGTTCAGCTACTCCGTTTTGTTCTGGCGTATATGGTGCAGAAAATCGATGTTGTATGCCCTGTTTTTGGAAGAAATCATTCATAGTCTTATTATTATACTCTGTGCCGTTATCCGATTGAACACTTTTTATCTTGCGGCCGGTCAAGGTTTCGACGAACTGCTTGTACTGCATGAATTTGTCGAATACTTCGGTTTTATGATGCAAGAAGTATACTTCACACCAACGACTGTGATCATCTATAAATGTTAGGAAGTACTTTGCACCTCCCCAAGATTGAGTACGCATGGGTCCACATATATCAGTGTGAATGATGTCTAAGAGTCCTCGAGACCTCTGATGGGAAGAGTGGAAAGGAATTCGGGTGGATTTTCCGAGGGCGCAAAAGGAACACGGAGACAGTTTGCTGCTCGTATTTAACTTGATACCCGTAACTATCCATCCGCTCGACATGAGTTGTAGGTCTTTTGAGTTGATATGCCCTAGCCGATTATGCCAAAGATCTATCAACGATTCTTGGCTAGGCATCACAGATAGGACTGATTCAGGAGCCTCTTGAATGAAATAAAGATTGTTCTTGCAAAGAGCCATCATTTGTGTCTTCCCATTAGTATCCTTTATTATCGCCTTGTGCTTCGTGAATATTACTCGATAGTTCTTATCTGTGATCTTGGCGACTGACATTAAATTAGCACTTAGTTGTGGTACATACAGTGTGTCGTTGAGTTTGATTCTTTTTGTATCACCATCGACGATCGTCGTAAATCGTGCGCATCCCTTAACGTCAAGTTTGGCCATCTCTCCGTTTGCAAATTTCAGTTCGCTGTTCACTTGCTTTGTGACTGTGAAGGTTTTTTCGCTGTGTGTCATATGCGATGTGCATCCACTATCTAAGCACCACTGTTCCGTTTTCATTCTGTCACTTATGAAGTAGTTACTTTCATCTGACTGCGAGTGAGTAGACAGGGGCAAGCGGTTGACATCTTTCTTGCCTTCTTTATTCTTTCTGAAGAAACAGTCTTCTACTTTATGTCCCATTTTTTTGCAAAATCAGCATTTATTTCTCTTCCGAGGATTACGATTATTTTCATTATCAAATTTTGTCGATTGATTCCTACGATATTTTTGTTCCGAGTAGAGAACATTGTTATTTTCATTAACATGCTCAACCTTTCGTTCACTATATTCTATGATTTTGAATTTTAAAGTTTCAATATCGGGTAGTGAATCCCGTGACTCCATAGCACATTTGAAAAGTTCATAGCTATCTGGTAGGCTAAGCAACAGCATGATTACAAGCAACTTTTCATTTATGTCGATATCCATAGTAGCAAGCTTATCTACGGTGTCGACGAATTCTGCTATATGCATGCGAACGTCACTTTCTTCCGACATTTTTAGTTTCAAAAGGAATTTGAGCAGTACAATGGTCCGAGCAGGGCCTTTTGGTGAATAAATACCTTTGAGCTTGTCCCATACTTCTTTGGAGGTTTCGCATCCTTTGATGTGTTTCAGCTCTGAAGGGCCGATGGAGAGTATAATGTCCGATCTAGCTTTTCGGTCTTGCCGTATCCATTCAGCGTGGGCTTTGGAATCCTCTTCCTTTTTTGGTTGTGGAAGTTCTCCGGATACGTATTCCCATAAATCGCTTTTGATGAGTAAGGCTTGTACGTGTAGAATCCACGTTTCGTAATTCTCCTTGGATAGAGTCTCTATGCGGGTAGCATTAATAATATTTGCCATCTCCTGTTGGATCGAGAGCCGTTTATTTCGATCGGTTTACTATTAATGTATTAATGTGCGCAGTGGAATGCTCTGCTGCTGGGCCCATAACCTGTAGGAATTGTGCAGAGTTTAAAACAATTAAGACGACAGTCTTAAAAAAACGACATTCGATAACGGATTTTATTTAACATAGTGGAGAAAAAGAAAGGTAATTGTACACGAGATTCGCGGCATTAACAATGGTTCAATATCTATTGCATGCACGCGTGGCTTTTAATTGTAACAATCCCCAAAAATTTTAACTGTAAAATGACAAGTAATAACAACTATTATTCAATAAATGAATATTTATAACAAAAATAAGAATTTTTTTATAATAATAATGAATCTATTACCTTTTGACCAAATGAATAATTATAATAATTACAAGTCCATTACTTAGAATAAAAAAATTAAAAAATCAAGGATGTTAATGTTAATCTGATTCTCAAAACAGTGCTGGAGGCCCTGAACAGTTTTCACTAAAATTACACCAGAAACAGATGAACCTCCTTTATATATTCTTGATTACATGAAATAAATTGCAGTAGAGTCAAAATTTAGATAGCGAAGCGATTAGAGCTAACTCGAGTTAACAGGAGCGTAGCCTACGACAAGAGAAGAGAATGCTTGAGGGGAGAGGGTATCTACGCGTAGTGACCGATATATAGATCTAGTAAATTTGAAGTAAATGTAGTTTTTCTTGATTTGCAGATGATCGTTCTATCCCATATTAGCTGCTTGAAGCTAAGATAAAATTGTTTAAAACGTTGCATTTTTCCACTAAGTGATGGGAATCTGCCATATTGCTTGTTTCGAAATTTGAGATAGTTTGGAATCTGAATCTGTTAGTAGATGGCGGTACATGTTGTCGCTTCCTTTGTAGTGAACGGAAGGTGTACAAGGTTGCACTGTACGTAGCCACTGGCTTGTGCACTGTACGTATTATGTTTATTCATGACACATCATTCAAAGTCCTATAATATATAACATGCCATATTATAGCAATGAAAGTTCCAGTGAACCATAATAGTTCCACTGAACCAGGTTCCTTGAAACCAAATTGGACTATCATTTATTTTTACGTTGTATTCATTGAAGACAAATTATTCCAAATCGTTTGATATATTACATGCCATATTTTAGTATGGAAAGCTCCAATGAACTATAGTACCAATAACCATTATTATTATTTACTTGTTATATTCACTCATGGCACGTTGTTACGAGTTATGTGATATAGTACACACCATATCTTAGCATTAAAAGTTCCAATGGTACCATATAATAACACAAGGTTCCACTAAAACAAGTTCCACTAAAACAGGTTCCTTGAAACCAATCTGGACTATCATTAATTTCAGGTTATATTCAGTCATGACAAAACAATCCTAGCCATTTGATATATTACATGCCATATTTTAGCATTGAAAGTTCCAATGAACCATAATGGTTTCACTAAACCAGGCACCTTGAAACCAATCTGGGCTATCATTAATTTCAGGTTATATTCAGTAATGACAAAACAATCCTAGTCATTTGATATATTACATGCCATATTTTAGCATTGAAAGTTCTAATGAACCATAATGGTTCCACTAAACCAGGTTCCTTGAAACCAATTTGAACTATTATTAATTTCAGGTTATATTCATTCATGACACCACATTCCAACTCGTTTAATATATGACATGCCATATTTTAGCAATGAAAGTTCCAATGAACCATAATGGTCTACTAAACCAGGTTCCTTGAAACTAATTTGGACTATTAATAATTTTATTTTATATTCATTTATGACACATCAATTCAAGTCATTTGATATATTACATGCCATATTTCAGCATTGAAAGTTCCAATTAACCATAATGACACGAAATGGAAAGGATATTTTGACTGCAAATGGTTTGCCTTCAGTATTTAATCGGGATACGAAGAAGCGAAAATAACCCACGAAACGAACCTTTATGCTTAGAGAAAACGTATGATGGAGCGCACTTCACAGTTGGCGGGATTCTGAATCGGCACAGCCATTGTAAATACATGTTACTCAAATTAGACTCCACATAGCAATCAGGAACAGCCGGGATAGGGTTACTGGAAGGCTAAGCACCCAACAGATATCAACAAAACACTTTTTCCCGTTTATGGAAAGATTATGGGTCGACAATATATAAAATATGGAAACATTATGAGTCAACAAAAGTTGGATCGTGAATTCTGTGGAGGCAGGACCAATGTTCATGACGAATTTAAGAGCGGTATGTGGTCTCTGATGAACTTCTGCTCTTCTTTTTTAACCTGACGAAACATCTTGCTGCGCAACTCTTCCACAACGATGAAGAGATCAAGCTCGAAGTTGAAATGTTCTTTCAGCAGCAGGCGCCAGAATTCTATGACTGTGTGATACAGAAATTATAACCTAGAATTAACAAGTGTTTGGACAATGGCGGCAATAATGTCGAAAATTAACCCTTGTTACTGGACGTTTTGTCAAATATTTGTCAAATTAACCCTTTTTAACCTTTCCGGACACGCCGCGTACAATCTTGAAGCTCCAGTAAAAAATCCAGAAATTACAGTTGAGGAAAATTTAGCTGTAAATAATGGGAAGAATTCTGAAAAAAAAAACACTTGATGCCCAGCAAACAAATAAAAGAAAAAAATTTTTACTTCAGAAATGTCAAATGTCAACACAGAAAATGTCAGATTTTCAACAGTTTTGTTGGGGTTGTAAAAAAATATAAAAAAATTTCCATTCCCATAATGTTCTCTCTAAATAAGATGTATATTTGGAACATATATTGTGATTAAAACAGTAAAAATATTATAAAAAGAACTAATCTGAAATAAGTTCCAATGTCTCTTGATTTTTATGATTCAAAGTTTCCTGCTCTCTTCATTGTTGGGAAGTTATGAAATGATTTATCTGTATTGTAACGTCAATCATTTGTAAAATTATGTATACGCCTGTGTGAAATTGTTCGTTTAACTCAATCAGTACACTTGTACTTAATTCTTTCATAGAAAAATTGCACATTTGTTTACCGATATTACCCCAAGCTGTGAGCGAGAAGCGTTGCTCAGGAAGCCTTGCTTTCGATTGATTCGATAGTGGCGCCCTCAGACCGTGCACTTGGTCCATAGAATTCCCTTTAGGAATGAAAATACGTAAATTCACAGCTTTTCACAAAATTCATCAGGTGGTAGGTCAGTGGATGGCGCTTCTCAATGGCAAATACTTAAATTGGTTAAAACATAGCTAAATGGTCTTTGTCACCCACCCTTACTGATGAATAACAAAATGTAAAACTTATAAGCAAAAATACATGAAATAAAAATAAAATAAACAATCAAATAATTGAATAAATAAACAAATAAATAAATAAATAAATAAATAAATAAATAAATAAATAGGCGAAAAAGATAAAAAAAAAGCATGCGCTAGCATGCTACATGAACACATTAACAAGCATGGGACAGCTAACCCATGCCTTGTAAATCTATATCTTCTATATATATAAAGAAGGATGTTTGTGGGTCTGTCTGTCTGT